>CAMXCT020005824.1:277500-437407 GCA_947184155.2 Cladocopium goreaui
AACACCTTTACACGGATAACCTTTCTATATATGGCCTTTCCCAAACCCTTGGTTTACACACATGCTTTGGTTTAAACTTACACCGTGGTTTGAACAAAAGCCATGTGTTTGCGTCATAACGACAAAGCGCTGTTTCGCACAAAAACATACAAAAACCGTGTTATACACAAACACCATGTTTTACACTAGAACCATGTTCTTGCTGTCGCCTGTGCAAGCGCTGTTTGCGGCTTGCAAAATAGCTCTTTCCGTGGTGCTCGGCGGAACACACCGAAGGCGCTTAAATAGTTGGTAAATCGATGAAACATGATGAAATGTTCATCACCTCGAAGAATAAGGTGATGGTGATGAACTTCGCGCTTCGCGCAGCCTACCGTCAGACATCCTGAAAATCGTTACATCGTTACCTGTCCTCTACGGCGACACTTTGGGGCCGCAGGTCCTGGCACAGACTCGCAATTCTGTTGCTGTTTGGGTTACTGAGTGAACCCTCCCAATTATTTCTGCCTATCCATACTGCAATGATCTGCAATGTAACTGGGGGTTACCATGAAATACCATGAATAGTAGAGGTACACTGTGGATCCAACCCATTTAAGGCTGCTAATGGGGGGGCGATTCTTGTAGCCGTTGTCAGAATTCCTCGCCAGTTGCGAAGTCGGAGTGTCACTTCTACAATGGCATGACACCCATGAAATATGGAGCAAGAGCCCTGCAAGAATCTCCAGCCAAGCAATTCAGCAGAGTCCTTCTCATGACTGCTGTTACTCATGGAACCCCCAACCGCTCCAAAGTTGACCATGATTTTTGGTTTTTAAAGGAATTACAATTCAAAGAAACCAAAGAGCTTGGCACCTGTTGCCAACAAGACTCGTCTTTTTCAAACCCATATTTTTCCGCAGATTGTCCTCATCCTTCTTTTCAACTCCAAGACTGCCACTCGGCACATCCTGCGCCCAAATGAAGGCTGGTAAAGGCTATGAAAGGATTTGGTAAGCATAACAACAACCTGATTTTTCTAAATCCTCGGCTGACAAGCATGTGACATGGATACTAATGTGCGGTACGTATTGAATTGATTAATTAATTAATTAATTAACTAATTGATGTATGTATGTAAATTATGTAAATTATGTAAATTATGTAAAGTATGTATGTATGTATGTATGTATGTATGCATGCATGCATGCATGCATGCATGCATGCATCTATCTATCTATCTATCCATCCTATCCTATCCTATCCTATCTAATCTAATCTAATCTAATCTAATCTAATCTATCTATCTATCTATGCTATCTATCTATCTATCTATCTATCTATCTATCTATGTATCTATCTATCTATCTATCTATCTATCTATCTAGCTATCTATCTATCCGTCTACCTATCTATCTATCTATCTACCTATCTACCTATCTATCTAGGTATGTAGGTAGGCAGGTAGGTAGGTAGGTAAGTATGTAAGTAGGTATGCATGCATGCATCAATGCAATGCAATGTACTGTACTGTAATGTACTCTAATATACTGCACTGCAATGTATTGTAATGCACTGTAATGTACTGTAATGTACTGCAATGCACTGCAATGTACTGCAACGTACTGCAATCTACTGGCATGTAGGATCGTGTAGTGTAATGTAATGTATGTATACAAACAGGAAAATATGTACCATTTGCCTCCGTGCATGAATGTAAAATGCAATAAAATGCACATACATATACTTCTATCTCAATGTCGTTTCCCTATGTTTAGCGTCTTCGTTATCGTTTCTTACATCCCAGCCATCCTTAGATCTGCATCCCATGGAAGACCGAAGCTATGGGTGATCAAAATTGGGCTACGCATGGACCACAAGATGGGTCATCTCTATATAGTAGTTTCATGTATGTTACGTATGTTAAATATTAAAATTATCTGCGGAACAAAATTATGAACGATCCATATTTTGGATGATTTTGAGGGTTGATCAACCCATCCATATTTTGAGGGTTGATAATTTTCTCCCGTGGCATGACTTACTGTAACATGACTGATCGTGTCCTGTTCCATCTTCACGGCAGCCTCCGGCGCAGAGACTGAGGTGGTGAAGCCATGGTTTAGCCACTGGATCACGACCAAAACAAAGATGGAATAAAATGATGACCCTCTACTTTTGATACTTAAAATCCCTACTTTAAATAGGTAAACCAGGTAAATCATCTACAAATGGGTCATGTTCCTTGATTAATTATCTAAAAATTTATGGCTCGAGTCAGGCTACGGACCACTGATCAACTCATGGGCCGATGGATGCTGACCTCGCGCTGGCGTTTCCGTTGCAAGGCGGCCTGCACAACCGCAGGGCCCGCCGTTTGCGGCAGATTTTGAGCATCACCATGGTCCCACTATGCAGTCATAAAATCTGCAAGATGGATGAGCACTAACTACAACACCAAACTCACAAAACCAAACAGTTTGGGGATCTTTTTGATCTTTTTCGGCAAAAGAACATGAAAGATCCGCAGGCGGATGGTGGTGGAACGTCCAGTGAAAACCACAAGAACTCAAGATGGAGCAGAAGCAACATGGCCTAAAACAGTGTGGGTGATGTCCCGCTTGTCAGCCAACTACACAGAAATCACAAGTAATGTAATTCCTAACAAATATCATTCAACCACTTCATATAACTCCCATCACCAGGTGGTTCCTTTGCCTCCCGGTTCCGGCGGATCTGCTCCGCTTGCGCCGCCTGCGCCGTTTGTGCCAGCTCGCCTTGGGGGATGAAGAGATCCTATGGTCTGGATATGTCTGGATATGGGAAATTGGAGGATACATTCTCCCATGGTGTATATCCAGACAAATCTGGATATACACTCATATGTATTAGTAATTATTAGTATGTATTGTCACATATCCAAACACGCACTCAACCCACCCTTTTTCTTCTATCGGTTGTCCGGCCTACGATCCTATTACGACCTGCCTGGTGTCACTGGTTGCCCAAACAAGACGGATAAGTTAAGACTCTTGGTTTCAAAGCTGAAAATGTCTGGCTTTACAGAGGTTTGGACCCTTTTTCTGTATCAAACTGCTGAATGACATCAGTATCTTTGGACCCAGTTCAGGTCTCACAGGCTCAAAAAAACAAAATGGCACCTGCCGATCCTCAGTAGCCTTGCTGTCCGTCGCGCTACGGGTTGGAAAGCTACGAGAGATCTAGTAAGCTGGAATAAAAGCTGAGTAGTGGACGCGCAAGGGCAAACCTTTGCCTAAGGAACAAAGTATCAGATTCAGATCGTCTCGCCAGGGCAAGATTTCGCATCTAGAGCCTCAGAAGGATTCAGCCACCTTACACCTGCCGTCATCCGTGGAAGACCCTACCGGAACCTGCCATCTCTACTTGAGCAGTGGCTGTTCAAACCGCTGTGTCAATCCCTTGCTTTGGTTTATGATGGGACTCTTACACGTTTGGCCACCGCTCTTTTCGGGAACGCCACATGGCCGGATCACAAAAACTGCTCAGCACCGGCACGTGGTTGAGACCCTGCCACAAATCTTCGTCCGGTGCAGACTGTCACTGGGACTCCAAATTCTGGTCCCTTTGGCTACCATCAAAGTTGCTGACCAGATTGGTCTGAGAGCGATAGAAGCAAGCTGCGTCAAAATCCCCAGTTGGACATCACGGGTTAGTGAATGCATGTTCACGCTGGGGATATATATATATATGATCCAATGCTGACAGGTTGTTGCCGTTCGCCTCAGAAAGAAAAACTGGAACCCTGCTAGAATGTTCTTATTTGTAACCACAAATATCCAAAAATCAACCACCATCAGCCCGAGATGGCTGCTTTTGGCACATGCTCAATGGGGAAGTCCAAGCCCCCCTGCCCGGTGAGATTGTAGGTGTTTGTCTTTCGCCTCAAGAAAACACCGAGAGGCGAGAATCGGAGTAAGGGTAGGAAACAAGGTGATCTATAAAATCATAAAGTCCCCGACTCCCATTGAGGTTCTCCTATTTGAAAGGATGTCAGATGGTTCCTCCTCAGTCGCCCTGAAAACTAACATGGAACTTCACGGAACTCCAACATGAACTCCAACATGAACTCCCATGGCAAATCTAACATGAACTCCCATGGCAAATTGACCTCAAGAGGTTCAAGCTACCTAGGCCACCAAGTCACAGCGGCGAGCTAAAGCCAGCTGCCGGTTTCGCTCCACCGTCGCCTAGTGGTGCGGTGACCAATGGGATGAACTGCAAGATGCTGCAAAAGGGGGAGGGAAATGCAATGGAAATGTGTGCGGGTCAACATTGCGGGACCACAATAGCTCGTCATTTGCAGCATTTCAGCAAATCAAATCAAATTAAGCCATCCATTCTGCGGATTGATCCTTTTGACCCGCCACACTCATCTGTTTCTTTCCTCAAGGTTGGCTTAGGGGTAGTTCCAGGAGTCCGGGGGGAGTTCAGGGCCTCCCAAACCGCCAAAAAATAAACAAAAAAAACTGGGGGAACTCTTTGGAAATGTTGATGCAGAATGTGCCCCTGCAAATCCCAAGTTTGAAGCCCTTCAAGGGTCCTTGCCACTCTGGGACCTTTTTGGGGATCCAACTAAGGGGATCATTTAGGCTCTCTGAAAGATTGAAATGTCAAAAAACGTGTCTAAAAGATCCATTTCTTCGGAGACTTCAAGCTTGGCTTCACAATTTCCAGTTGCTCTTGGGGAAATCTTGGTGGAATGAAATGGATCCATTTTGGGGGATGGGAATTCTCTCAGGCCCTCAACGGGGAAAATCAAAAGCCATATCCATATGGTCCAGTCATTATGAGTCATTATGAGTTTCAAGTGTCAATCAGATCCGGTGCCATCATCATCATCATCATCATCATCATCATCATCATCATCATCATCATCATCATCAAGAAGACCCCTCCACCCGAGTTGAGTGTTGGGTCTGTTCATTGTCAAGGCCCATTCCAATGATCATAAACTTAACACCCGAAAAATTCATTGCGACGGCTGATACGTGTGGAGGTTTATTGTCAGGGATGGGATAAATTCACCAATCACCAGAGTTAAATCCCTATTCCTGCTGATTCAAACAAAAAACATGGTGACACTCAGATCATCCGTTTCTGGTGGGTAAAATCCAATTTGTTGTTCATCCGATTCGTTGTGATATGTCCAAACATAACGTACAGGATGGGGCCCCCAAGATAGCTAAGTTGCCTTATAAGTGGCTTAACTATGGTTTATGGTAGATATAACTATAGTTCATGGGGGGTTTTGTTATGGATGTTATGGTTTATAAACCAACTAACATCACTGGAGGGCCCCTTACCCAGTACCCAATGGCACCCAAATCTAGTGGCTTATCACATCAAGCTGCTAGTTCTTGGGTCACCCATTGGCTGCCGCAAAGATGGGAAGCCACTGGAATCACCGACACCTTCAATGGACCTGCAGGACCTTTGTCTGAAAACGGTGTACCCTTTCAATCCATTGATTACCCTCTGGTAATTTAACATAGCTATGGAAAATCACCATTTTTTATGGGAAAATCAACTATAAATGGCCATTTTCAATAGCTATGTTAGTTTACCATTGATTAATCCATTGATGGTTCCCCGTTTCAGATGGCCCAGGACCGTTGATTCGTTTTGCCCTTGGTCCAAAGCCTTCCAGAAACGACCAAAAGACCTGGCCTTCTGTTCGGCCGAAAGGTCCTTTCGCCTCAGTGAACCAATTGCCAGCAATCCCTGCTGGAAAAATCTCCGCTTACACAATTGGGATTTGGCAAGCCTCGGTTTTTCCAGAAACAAACATTGGATTTTATAGAGCTAACAAAAAACGTGGATTTAAGGAGCAAACATGCGGATTTTACACACAAGTGGAGATTGACTGCAATGAACAATAATGTGGATCTGGCAAAGAAACGTGGGGATGAAGCCAACAATCAATTGGGGGCTGAAAAGCGAATCTGGGTAACGGTTTCCCGTGTCATTTATTACAATTTCTCCTGACAACTTGACGGTTTATTACTTCTCACTATTGCCCTCTACGGAAAAGAATGATACAGTAAATGATAAAGATTGATGAGCAGAATCACAGAAAAAACAATTGCAACATGGCCATGTTTGCAGAATTTCCACATCCTTAAGCCACACCCAAATGACCCTTGGACGTAGTGACTCACGTCTCACTGGAAAACATTACCAACCTGCTTGGGCATGTGATATCCCAAGAACCATTTACAGTATTTCAGGAGTTGATTTTCAAGACTCTGCAAAATCAGACCTTTGCATGTGTCCAAAAATTAGGGGTACAGTGCCAAAAAAAACCTATGTAAAAATCAGATTTTTCCCCATGACTTTCATGACCAATGGCCATACATTGCTGGTGACTCCTATCAGATCCCGCCCATGGCACCTGTTCGGTTCACAGTTCTCGCGCCCAAAGCAGCGGCGCTTGGCATCTGGAACTTCGGGGACCTGGACCATCGGCATACCCTCCGGTAATCAAACACGGCAATTGAAAATCTAACATCTATTGCAGATGATTTCCCCGTTTGAAACAAAAAGAAACCTCCATTTATAAAGGATTTCCAATTGCAATTTTTGATGTTGCTGGTTGTGTCCCGCAAAAAAAAAAGTCGACCCATAGCCAGAGTCATGCCAGAGTCCCCAAGCAATTCTCCAAGTTCTTCTAAGATGTTACAGGTGATCTTTGATGATTTCCCCGTTGTCCCACTGTTTTTCAACCTGTGGGGTTGCTCAATCTCCCCGTTGCCTGCCCCAGCACAGTCATGACGCTGCCCAGGTGCCAGTCAAGCGGCTGCGGGAGATGAAATATATCTTCCAGGCAGATTATACATGATTATACTATCTTCCATTTGGTATAGTCCACCTATATGAGATTGGATAGCCATCTATTGATAAATTCTTCGTTGGAAATTGAGCGGGTAAGACAAGGAGGAAAGAGAAAGAGAGGAAGACACGAGGAAAACATATTGGAGACCCAGGACCCATCCTGATCGGAAACAATGATTGTCAGTCATGCGTCTCTGCGAGTCCGAATCTTTGGCTCAGCCAATTGTTCCTATGATGCTATGTCATTTCGTTTGGCAAGAGTCAAAAGGATTAAAATTGGATTATGTAATCACTTTGACGCATCCTTTACAGGGTCTACTCTAATATTGATTGACCAGGTTATACTATGTCACTATGTTATACTCCCTTGTTTGGGGGTGTTCTATGAACATCCCCCCTATCTTTATTGTTGGCACCAGTTTTGTTGGTCATCCAATCACAGTATACACTGTGTTTGGTTGCAACATACTCTGACTGTATCCTTAAATGTTGTTGCTTCAGTCCGCATCTTTGTTGCTTTCATCCCTTTTACCCTCTGGTAATTTAACATAGCTATGGAAAATAACCATTTTTAATGGACAAATTCCACTATAAATGGCCATTTTCAATAGCTATGTTAGTTTACCAGAGGGTACTTCTATAAATCCACATCCTTTCAGGTCCCATGTTTTCAAGTCAGCAGCTCAGTGATGTCGCCCCTAAAGGGCGCAGCTTCCAAAGAGCTCCTAGGCCCACCAGGCAAGCGACCGCGCTGGCAAGGAGGCATAGCAGTCCGTAGCTGCCATGGTGCATTACCACCTGGATGGCATCTGGCTTCCCTTTTAAACAATCATCCAGGCTGTGAAAATGGAGAACTTCCACAAATGAGCTGAAATGGCCATTGAATTGTGATAGACCCTGAAAGTCCAGGTATCCTATTTTTGGATGACGCCATTCATCATTTTATTGCTGCTTCTAAGATTCAACATGGGGATTTCGTGGCTGTCATTGGCTTGGCCCCTGCCTGCATCATGGCTATATAAGCCACCGTATGGCTCGAATCGAATGGGTTGGTCTGAAAATATGGTACCTAAAAAGCCTAAAAATCTTGCGTTTCATCATGTTTTCCAATATCTACACTAATGGCCACACTTTATGAGGCAAATCCGAAGCATTTTCAGACACACAAATTTTGGCTCAAAAAAAGATCAAAAGCCTGCAATGCCCTGGCAACATCAGAGGTATTAACATGTATTACCCTCTGGTAATTTAACATAGCTATGGAAAATCACCATTTTTTATGGGAAAATCAACTATAAATTGCCATTTTCAATAGCTATGTTAGTTTACCAGAGGGTAACCCATCCCCAACTCATGAAATCTCCAGAAATCTTCCACCCGAGGGACGGTGGCCACCATGGGCCCCACGGCCAGCCCCAAGGTGACGGCCATTTCGCTGGAGGTCACCGCCTGGCCGTAGCCCAGCTGCTGGCGACTTGCCAGCTGAGCCATCAGTGACATGGAGGGCGCGTCCACCTGGGATCACATGGCGCGTCATTTAATGAATGGCGGTGAAATTGGAGAAAGAGGAGGATGAAAGCAAGGGTCAAACTGGTGCTGGTGCTGGTGCTGGTGCTGGTGCTGGTGCTGGTGCTGGTGGTGGTGGTGGTGGTGGTGGTGCTGGTGGTGGTGGTGGTGGTGGTGGTGCTGATGATGATGATGATGCTGATGATGCTGATGTTAGTAGTTTGGTATGGCTTTAGTTAGTGCTTTAGTGTTTCTTGAATGATAATTGATGGGGTAATGGGGATAGGATTACTAATATTCATCATATCATATGGGATAGTAAGATTAAGATTATACATTGGGGGTGGGATGCTGGGATGATTGGTTTAGTAAAGTTTAGTAGTATGGCTTTAAAAAAAAAAGAAAACAAAAAAAAGGCTTGGGGAGTGCATACACTCTCATGAATATTGCGGATGATGACAAAAAAAAAAGTCTGATGGCTTTATCCCAAAATTGGTTTCAGGGAAACTTGCAGGAAAGCCCTATATTCAACTGGTACATCAGGTAAAACCACTGTTTCCAAGTGAGTTTCCCTTCAACTAACCCAGGGAAAGGTGGATGGTGTGTACGCATGGTTTGGTAAGTTTGTATGGTTTAGGGAATGGAGAGATGGGAATGGGTTTGGCAATCTGCATAAATGACCTGATTCATTGATGGATACAGTCTTGGCAGAGTATATATGGGGTACTGATTGATGGATTAGTCAATGATTAGTGGATACTCAGGAGCTGTGGGGCCTGTAATCAAAAAAATGGAAGAGCAGAGCAAACAGCACTGGAGATCAAACCCCGCAAAATGGATCCATAAGTCTGTTACTGAACCACCGATGTTTTCAATCGAATTTTTCACCGGTTTCAGTGGTTTCGATCATCACAGTTGGCTGAAAGCAAGGCAAACCCGTGTGCAGACGGGATAGAAACCTCAGCCTTTAACAGTGGATATGCTGGAAAATCCCCTCATGAGATGATGATTGTCCCCATGAGATGAAAAAAATAGGGGACATGCCAAGCCATATTTGATGAAACCGGAGCTTACTATACGCTCCGAAGCAAGTTTCTCAGATGTCCAAGGCACCATTCCGTTGGCCACACTACCCATGACCAGCATCAGCACGATGATCATCGGTGGTGTCTCAGACCATTGCAGCTTCGCCGCGGAGCAGAGAAACACGACCAGAAAAACAGTCGTGGTGTAGACCAATGGAGTTCCTCGCAGCGCGCACCGAGTGTTGGGGGCAAATGACTTGATCCACAACAAGTCACACAAAAAAAAAAACATCCCTTTCCACTTCCACCAAAAAAATTGGGACTGAATCCAACCCAAGAAACAATCTACAAATCATCATCCACTTGGAGGATCATCCCCAAGTCAAGTGGGAAAATCCATTAGAACTGCGTTATATGGGTACTGTACGTGTTTTTTTGCCGTAAACCCCAATCATAAACTGGACCATTTGCTGTGCATTAAAGAAACCAGGACCCTGGGATGTTCACATTATGGATTGCTGTCTCTCCATTTTATGGTCGTTCAAATCCCCGAAACAAAACTCCGTGGGGCGATCGTCCCGGAAGCATGAATCATCCATGTGTGGATGATTTTGCTATCAAAAACAAGTCATCAACCCCAAGTTTCGCATGTCGTTGCTGTCCCCCAAAAAATCAGCCCCAACTTCCTCAACTTCCCCCAGCCCCACCCCAACTCATTTAAAATGCAACAAGAAAAAACAATTAAAAACCATCAAAAACTATCAAAAAAATGATCAAAGTCCACTTTTAAAAAAAAAAACTTAAAAAACTATCAAAAACTCTCCGAAAACCATCAAACCCCAATTAAAAACCATCCAAACCCATCAAAACTCCTCAAACACCACCAAGTAAACTGTGTTTCTTCCACTGCCTCCCCCCAACCGCCCCGCCCCTTGGGGCGCCACGGCTCCCACCAGCACGGTGGCGCGTTGCTGCGCCTGGCCGCTGCAGCGCCCCGCCAGCTGCGAGGCTAAGGACTGACCGATGGCCGCAGGCACCGAGGCAAGACCAATAACGCTGCTGGAGAAGCCCTGCATGGCGCTGCTGGTTATGGCTATAGATGGTTATGGTTATGGTATATGCTGTAATGGTTAATAAGTGTTCTTATAATAGGCAAATAATAGTTAAGAATGGTTCATGGCTGTGATGCTTGTGGATATGACAACAGTTACTCGTGGTTTATAGCTGTGATAATGGTTGTAGTAATGGTTGAAAATTGTTATTTTTATAGACAATAATAGTAGTTGATTCTGGTGATAATAATGGTAGAATAAAAGAACTTATAGGAATGGTTTTAACGATGGCTATAATCATGGCTATAATCACAGTTAATATGGTTAATATTGTTAAGAATGGTTCATATATTAACTATGGTTATGATAATTGGCAGTGATAATAGTAGACAATGGTTGATAACATGGTTAATATCGTTAAGAGCCATGATAATGGTATAATGATCAATAATAATGGCCACGGCTACAATAATATGATTATGGCCATAACAATGGAACTATAATAAGTGATTATGGTTTATAATAATGTGTGATGGCTATGATAGTGGCTATAATAATGATTAATAATTGGTATTATAATAGGCAATAATAATAGCTGATCATGGTAAAAACAATGATAAAATGATAATTATGGTTATAATAAATGTGTAATAGTTGAGTGTGGTTATAATAATGGTTCATAACACGGTTAATAATGACTATGTAATGCTTATAATGATGGTTTGCAACATGGTTCATATTGGGATATAATGGCTATAATAAAAGTTACTAATGGTTACAATATTGGCTCATGGCTATGATAATGGTGAATAATGGCTATGATAATGGTGAATGATGATCAATAATGGTTGGTCAGTGTTGATAATATGGCTATGATAATAATGCAAATGGCAAATAAGATTTTTGTAATAGAATATTGATGTAGTGAATATTCATAATCCTATGATAATTCTTAACGATGCTTAATAATATGGTTAGTGACATGGTTGATAATATGATGATTGGTATTTGAATAATGGTAATAGTGGGATACACTGCCTATAATAATAGTTCATAATGGTTTTAATGGTGGTTATAGTAGCGGTCAATAATGGGACATGATCAATATCAATAATATCAACCTTACTATACTTAACCTTATCCCCTTATATCCTTAAGAATTGTTCCTTTATGGCAAAATTCAAAGCAATATACACAGCGGGAACGGGATTTATATTACCAATAACTATCACCAACAAGAGGATGGCCTCAAACATGGCTGGCTGGGAAATCCCCGAACTAAGGGTGGCTTTAATGGGATAACCATTGAACTAAATGGAGGATTTTCCAGCAAGCCATGTTTGATTACCAGAGGGTAGGTAATTACCAAAGCTACCCCTATATTATCTATGAAAAAATCCGCCCGCACCGAAGGTGCTGGGGCGTGATCATCCGGATGGCACTCGTAAAAGGTTACAGGTTTACCTGGGGGGGGGGGGCATTTTTCGGCCAAAACCTCCTGTTTTTGATAGGTCGTGACGCTCGCCTTCAAAAAACACTGTAAAAAACAGTACGGAAGACACCTGTTCGTGAACGCGCCCGTCCAAAATTCGGCAAGCGAAAAGTGAAAAAACGCCGTGTTTTTCAACTTTTTGACCTCAATTGTTTGGTTTGCAACATCTTTTTGTGCGGTTCCGCAGGTGGCCTGGCCCGGAGGCGGATTTTTGAGTTTTTGGACCCGTTTTCGGACTGCTTTTCGTCGTTTTGTGATAGCAGAAACACTGGTTTTTACAGTGTTTTTCTGTTTTCTGCATGCTTGACGGCTAGCTTCAAAACTTCCAAAAACCTCGTAAATTACGCTGTTTTATGTTACGGTGTGAATGAAAACATCGTAAATACCAGTGTTTTTTGACGTTGGTTAAAAAAACACTGTAAATTACAGTGTTTTTGGCCACCTGACCCTCAAAAACCATGGTATTTGCAGTGGTTTCTGCTTCTCACCGCGCAAAAACACTGTAAATAACAGCAATTTCGCCGTTTTTTCATGTTTTCGTTATTTTTTGAACTGCGTTGGTCCGCTATACATGGCTATCAAATTCTTCGCGTTTTTTTTTTCCGACAATCAGTACTTTCGGATGTTTTTGGTCTCAATGGCCGACATCATTGGCAGTTACGAGCGGTCGCGAAGGTGTGAGAACAACATCGTTCAAACCGTGGCGGCCGCACAGGGGTTCTTGTCGCGGAGCGACGGCAATAGAAGAGAACAATGGCAGTAGAAGAGAACGATGCGGTGCGGGCGGTTGCCGTCGCGAAGCGACGTGAATATGAATACATAATATAGATTATCCCCTGCCTCTATGGGGGTAATTACACAAGCCCTGATACTAGAGCAATACATATAACCATGGTAATTATTCGGCCAGGAGTCGCCGTTTGCCCGGAATGCAATTCACGACGTCGTGACGAAGAGCTAAAACCATGGAAACTCCCGAACAAAATGACTGTAGCAACATATCTTCAAATGGTTTTGTTGGAGATTGAAAACGGCTTTTGGATTTGTGACTGCTGGAAGGGTCTTCGAAAACTTGTGTTCCAAAACCCCTGTTTGAGCTCTTTTTAAGCATCTTCGGTTTCCTCGACATAGAACAATGGCATGACACCTTCAATGAGTGTAGAAGTTTAACGGGGGTGAGGGAATTAAACCCTTATTGAAGATCTTCAATGAGTGTAGAAGTTTAACGGGGGTGAGGGAACTTGACCCCTATTGAAGATTTTCAATGAGTGTAGAAGTTTAACGCGGGTGAGGGACTTAAACCCTTATTGAAGATCTTCAATGAGTGTAGAAGTTTAACAGGGGTGAGGGAACTTAACCCTGATTGAAGATTTTCAATGAGTGTAGAAGTTTAACGCGGGTGAGGGAATTAAAATTTTATTGAAGATCTTCAATGAGTGTAGAAGTTTAACGGGGGTGGGAGAATCAAACCCTTATTGAAGATCTTCAATGAGTGTAGAAGTTTAACGGGGGTGGGGGAACTTAACCCTTATTGAAGATCTTCACTGAATGTAGAAGTTTAACAGGGGTGGGGGAGTTTAACGTGGGACCATGAGTAAGTTGGGACAGTTTACAGTTTGGGCGAATGGCGGCCCCTGAGACTAATTATATTTAACCACAACAAGCGGGGTGTATGTATGTGTATATATATATATATACCTATAATCATGTATATATATATATACATACATATATGATGTATATATATATATACACGCATATGTATATGTGGGTTAGTTGTAGGGTTCATCTAGATCCTGTGGCTTGCAAAATCATGCTAGAAATGGTGGATGACCCCCTCAGTTCTCACCAAGTCACTTGATTTTTTCCAGGTTTACATAGGGTTGTATGGGCTTTTTGGTGGGCATAATACCAATAACGGCCTCTCGTCGAGGAGTAGAAGATTCCGATTCCCCATTTCAATGAATCTCAATGTGGAGAATCGAACTAAGAGTGGTTAAGCTAAGAACGACAGAAGGGTGCTACTCTGACAAGTAGAAGTGGAAATATTACAGTAAATTCCATTACATTTGCTGAGGCACAATACCTTTTCCAGGGATCAAAGACAGTTTTGCTGCGATCGAAACTATACTGCTTTGGCTTTTGTGCATCCGCACATCTGGTTGTGTTCAACGCCTAGGGCATTGAAGGGTAAAAGGGGTTAAGCCAAAAACAAAGAAGGCTCAGCCAAATGACTCGTAAACTTGCTCAGCACTCACAGAAAAAAAAAACACAAAGGTTCAACTAGGCCATTACCGGAGGGTAAATCCCAAGTGTTTCCCATCAAACCCCCATTAAATCTTCATTTGTTCAACAAGAAGTGTGTCCTTTTCCCAACTGTTGGGCACCTTAACCCAAATTTCCAGGTCCCAGGGCCATGAAGCACTGGCCAATCCAGCAGAACTGGATGGACTAAGTAACAAATTGAGGGATGTTCTAAACAAAAATCATTGGACGAAGAAAAAGTATGAAAGGGGACCGGGGACAACCAAGAAAAAGTGTGATACCAGAAATGCGAAGGTCGGAACGAAGTGTGGATTGGTTCTGCGTACTCGTCTATTGGTGGGAAATTCGTGATGGCTTCACAACCGCCGTCAATCCTGCCATTGTAAGCTCACAAGGAGATCAATTACAATTGGACAAAAAAGCTTGCTGGCAAAAATGAGGTGTGCATGATGAAATGTCTGATTTCAAGGACCGCGGCTTCAATGAGGTTTTTCCCGCAAAAGAATGAAACAAAATGAGGCCAAAAATAGCTACCTTCAAACTAAAAAACATGTAATAATGAAATATGAAGACTTGGCTTACCCAAGTCCGGCCTCTCGGTGCAGCTCTGTAGCCCCAGCAGTCAGAAAGGCGCTGGCACAACCGAAGGTGCAAACCTAAAAGTGGGGGTCAAAATGCCGTGGGAGTTCAGGAATTTCTGGTAGTTATATTGTATGTATAATATACATATACATACACACTATGTGTGTGTGTATATAGATATATATAAACACACGTAAAATGTCAAACATATCACGGCAAGACCCTGAGGTTTGCCGGGACTCGCAACGAGCGTCCGGGAAAGCCAAGATGACGATGATGATGACGATGATTATTATGATGATGATGATGACGATGACAATGACGATGACGATGATGATGATTTTGATATCTTCTCGAAACCCTACAAGAAACCCTAATGATTGTATGGTTAATTGTTCCATGGAGCCGGGGGATTTTCATACCTTCTTAAAACCCTATAAGAAACCCCAATGACTGTATGGCTAATTTCATATGATATGTAGAAGCAACATGTTCTGGCTATATGATATGTAGAAGCAACATGTTCTGGTTAACACCCTAGCAACATAATGATTGAACATAAATCTGGGCTTGGGCAAACCTCGGGGTCTGTGTGTCATATGAACGTGGTGGTTTCTTGAAATCAGGGTCCCCCCAAATCATCTAAGTCATTAGACCATTTTGGTATTGAAACCCATGGCTTTGGAGATCCCCCGACCGGGCCGAGAAACCCTATGGATATGATGAACCTCCAGAGACTGTTATTTTGGCGTGAACAAATGGGTACCATTTTCACCGCCACTTGTTGTTGTTTCTGGCTAAATGTGTTCGTGCAGCTTCCGTTTCTTGGATTTCTTTAAAGTTGGGGAGATCTTCATGATAATTTGGTTAGCTGGTTGTAGGTAATGGCGGTTCAAGCTCGTTGGCACTTCCAATTAGAAAATAATGATGTTTGATGATGTAACTTTATTCACCCCATCAAAATCACGGATTGAACCATGCGCTGAAAAAAATTGTGGAAGCAAATCGGATAGCCAACAGCAAATGGAATATCCCAAAATGATTGATGGGTATTTGCAAACATGGAATGTCAATCACTAAAAAACTGTGCCTTTCAAAAAAAAAGAACGAAAGCGAAAATGATGATTGATACTAGAAAGGATTAATAAATAGTACCATATCATAATCTTCATAAATTACCTTGATAAAAATAATAATGTTTTTCATTATCGTTTGTTTTCAGTATACCCGGTATACAACCGCCGAAGATGAGGATACAACCATGTAACCACTAGTTTGCAATTTAACCAACCCAAATTGTGATCGCACCATCTTTTACATGATCAAGTTTTGACAATTAGTTTCCAATGATAATAATGCCTCGGCCCAATTTCATCACCGAAAATGCAAAAATGAAGAAAATGGGTTTCAGCTTACAAACTGGAGGAGTTCATTCGAACCTCTGACCAAAAATCCATCCAAAGGCAACCAGTTTCCAACAAAACTATCTTGTTCTGACCAACGTAAGGAGGGGATGTGTGAAAAAACAATCCTTGGATGTGACAAACCGATTCTCCAGCTGCATATGACTCGTTGAACCCATTTGGATGTTGAAGCAATGCAAGTTGTTGAGTTCATCAACAGCGACCCGTTTCTTTGACTACACAGGGAAATTCATCGACAATCAGTGGGGCAGCATAAGGCATAAGGCAACACAATGGCGAGAAAAACAAACAGGTATACATATGTATATTATGTGTATATTACGTACATATATATATATTTTATATATATGTATAATTATATATACAGTTGTGGATGATTCCAAGAACCTGCAAACCTCGAAACCATGATGGTTCATCGGCTTCTTTCGGAGGAAATGAAAACCAAATTATTGGGGTATCCGGAAGACTCTTGGTCACAGGTACACATGTGCATTTTTTCTACATTCTCTGTGCGTTTCGATTTAAATGACTTCACTGGCGTATGGGTCCACATTGCACCCAAACATCCCTGGCCAAGGTTGGATTGTTTGAGGTCAGGAAAATGAGACCCTCCAGGCCCTCTCCCACCATGTCTTGCCATCCCCACGTTTGACTCAAACTGGATTGGACACCCTACTTGATGGCCATTCATGGGCTAGAATCATAGTCTAAAACTTAGCACCCCAAAATTTAGGACCCACAAAAAATCGGAGAAAATTCGTTTTGCTCCAAAACCCCAGGCATTTCTGGCCACACTTTTCTACACCAAGCGCCAAGCCGCCAGTTCCGTAGCCAACATCACCGCAGGCGCCCCCGCAGCCAGGTACACTGCAAAGGCCTTGCGCACCAGGCCCCGCTGAGACGGGGATGACGGGGACTCGGGGTCCGGTTTCAGCAGCGGCTCAGACTCAACCACCTGGCGGGGACCTGGAAACTCCATGGGTTTTTACCATCGAACATGGGGTTTCCTCTAGAAAATTTTGCCAGGAACCAATCCAATGGGTTCTTTCCATGTAAAAAAACTTGACCAAATGGAAATGTCTTTTTGGCAATTTAGATTTTAACCACCTAAATAATCAAAAAATGAGGATTTCAGATGAGAACCTTCGAAAGATGGGGATGATGGGAACCAACTACAACACACTAGAAAAGCTTTGTCGTTGGAATCTACTTCTGGGGGATTCACAAGTGTTGCCCCATCTCCTTGTATCAGCGTGGCCCATTGACAACACATCTGGATAATCATATTATATAATTCGCAAACCTGAAATAAGACCATTTGGGCCATTTGGGGATAGTTATATACCCTTACCAACATCATCATCCTCGCCTGTTCTGGAACAAAGCGTAGGAGCCAGAGAATCATCAGCAACAGCAGAATGGGATGCACCAAGGCCCAAAAGTAGGGCATGGGCACACCATGCGTCTGAGCTAAGTCAAAGATGATGCCCACCAAAGGCGGGCCCACCACATTACCCAACATACCTGGCACCGAAAGTGTCCACGCTGTTGGAGGCATGCCAAAAGCCATGTTGTCAATCCATTTCATCGTCGGAACGCACTTTCCATGGGATGCCATGAGAATTCCCCCAAAAAGACCCGGCTCAGAATGTGGGACGATATCGGGATATGGGTGATGCCAAAAAATGGAACGGTTTGATACTAAATTTACCGGCAAATCTTTCAACGACTCCCCACTCCAGTGCCTAGGCCCAAGGCTGAACCCAGAAATGCTGAGCGTTGAGGCTCCTGGCACAAGATCCGCAGAAGGGAAGATGTTGTAGTCTCAACTGCAGGGGAACATCCTCAATCCCATCAAACTATATAGTAATGTGGTAAACCTAATATAATATTTTTTTACAAAAAAAGAACTAATATTTCCATAAATGGATGGGACAAACCATCCAAAATTGGAGGTTTATTGTTGGGTTTGCCACATTATGAAATATCCCCTAAACACCATGGTTTCATCTTCGGGGGCAGAATCACTCCTGATAGTGCTCCATAATGAGAGCCATGGACGCATTGAAGTTCGCCTTGCAGGCTGCGACAACGGCCTAAAACTGAAGTGGAACTAGAATCTACATGAATGAAGCACATTCAAGAGAGCAACTTCTCGATTTCTTACTGTGCATCAATTCACCAAGATCAGGATCCCATCAACTTGGGATTCAGTAAATGGATGCTAAGGCTCCGCCAAGGCGGCACCCAGCACTAGACGCGCCAACAGCTGAGCCGGGAAGGTGGCAGAGAGAGCACCCAGCACCAGGCCCAACAAAGCCACCTCGTGGTCCAACGGCAGAAATGGCTGGGAAAATGGCGAAGAATCTAGTTTTCCATGGCTAGATCTAGACTTTTGAGTCTTCAGATTCATAGTTTAGGACATGACCAGGGCATTTCAACCATCCAAACTATAGTAACATAGCTAAGTTCAACATACACATACATATATCAGTACATGTATATGTATATATATATATTATAATATATATGGTCCCGTCCTCCGTCTCTCCACCCCCCCCCCCCATGGGTTGGGGGGGGAGGGGGTAGCTCGCCTCTGGGGATTCATGATCCCCATTGTGTTCCGATCTATGTCACCGGTCAAGTATGGTGTAGCAAAGTTGGGTCCCAGGTTTGGTATTCAGCGTTCAACATCATTCAACATGTTCCATCCAAGAAATGATCGGTCATTCAACATGTTCCATCCAAGAAATGATCGGTGGTAAGATGCTGCAATTTCTTTTATCTTTCGTCGGACGACAGTCAGAGCCGCGTTTTGCGTCTCAAGCGGCGCAGAAGCAGCAGGTTATAGCGCAGGCCGGTCTTCTGCAGCACGATTGGGTTGTTGCTGTCATTCGTTGTCCATATCTTGTGGCCATTTTCGTAGATGACAACTGCGATCCCCTTGGACTCGCTGAACGCACCAATGTGAGCTGCTGTCCCGTATGCCCTCGGATGGCGCATGTACTGGAAATAGTTCTTCCAGTTCCAGGCAGCCTTTCCTGGTCCTTCCATCCAACCTGGATCGTCCCACATCTCCAAGCGAATCTGCTCCTGCAAGAGTGCCATGCTATCGCCGTCCATTCGTTGTAGCGACAGCTCCATGTGGCGAAGAATCTCTTCTCGCAACTTCATCGCACTCTCGGTGCTATCCACAATGGCCTTTGCGGGGACACCGGCTCTCGCTTGAAGGGCCATGCTGAAGCAACGAAAGAGGCAAGCTCCGTCACCTTCAGCTGCAATGACCTCAAATGCTGGAGCAGGTCGCTTGCAAGGTGCACCAGGGCCCTTCAGAGGCGTTGGGAAGTAGGCATCATCTGAAATTGGCTTCGTGTTTCCAAGAGACTTGTCCAGTGCGGAGATTTTTGACTTCTGCAAAGCCTTGGCGGCACTGGAGCACTTCGAAGGTCTCCACACCCTCTTGAGTCGTCTCGAACTTCCGTGGTCCGCTTTTTGCCACATATTGAGTGTTCCTGCTGAGCACCATGTCGCCAGCCACCAGTGGCATTGCGGTCTTGTTGGGTCTCTTGCGGATCCATTTCAGTTGGCTTTTCATCCGCTGGCGTAACTTCTTTGAAGAAATGGCATTGCGTAGGGGTTGGATGAGCTGATGCAAGGACTTGGCTTTCTCTTCCAGAGACTCCTTGTCATACTGCTTGGCATCCAAGTAAGCAACCCATTCCTCCTCGGTGAGAGCTGAAGGTTCTTCCATTGCATTCTTCAGGTGCATGTTGCGCCAACGAGATTCTTGAGGCCTCAGTAGTCGCCAGATCGTCTCTGGAGGCAAGCCAACGGCCGTGTTCTTCTGGTTGTATGCGATTGTCGCAGCAGCAAGACGTGCTCGCTGTCCACCGCAGCTTGCGTCGAAGATTTTGTTTCTGCATTCAACGAGGCCGTTTGATTGCGGCCGCCCAGGGGGTATTGTCCGAGCACGGACCCCAAGGGTGGCCTCGATGGCTGCAGAAATAATGTTCCTGAATGCTCCAGCGTTATCTGTCCAGCTTGCTACTGGGAGATCAACGTCGGTGTAAAACTTGATCATAATGTCTTGAACGGCCTGCAGTGTGGCGCCTTTGAAGTTCAAATCCCAGCTCCATGCCTGGGCGCAGCTGAATGCGTAGATGATGGGATATGGCATATGGTGTCAAGAAAGACAACAGAAAAACGAGTTTGGGTCGATGCAGTGCCGGGAACACAGTGGAACACATGTGTGAAGAAACAAATGCAGGCTCTCAGAAAATAAAAATGCAATGTCAAAGCAAAGTACCCGTCCAGAGGTGAAATCGCATGCGAGCAGAAGGTTCCACTTGCCGCCTGACACCGGCGTCATGGTTTTTAAATCCCAGCCCACGACATCTCCAGCTTGACCAGGCACTGGCAAGTGCCGCGGTCTTGGCTGCTGGAGGTCCCTGCAAGTGTTTTGTCTGCAAACCTGCGGCTGCAGTGGATTTCGAGGGCATGACTTTCAATGGGAGGAAACAAGCACCTCCTACTACCTGAATTCTTTCGCAGCATCGAAATGTATAATATAGATATTATATATGCATAAATGAATCGAAGCATGCGTATGTATATATATATATATTTTATTTATTTAAATATATATATATATATTTCCATATATATATATATCCATATATAATTATATAAACATATATATATATCCATCTATCGTTTTATATAAATCCATATGTAATTGTATATATATATATATCCACATATATATATTTTTATTTATATATAGTTAAACATATATATATATGTATATAATTATATATATTTATATCCCTATATATATATATACATATCTATCCATGTGTATATATATTTATATATATTCACATCCGCAGACCCCAGGCGTGAGGAAGGGGAGCGCGTGAGGGGAAACGAAGAAAAGTTAGCTTCTGATAGTGTTTCTCACGGGTCCAGAATGCCACGTTAGGCACTAGCGTGCTAAAGTAGATGTCTCTAAATACTACTGAGCAAAGAAGGTGACTAGCTACTGTAAAGTAGGCCACTCAAGTCCCACAGGCTCAAAGTTTATTCTTACCTCTGCTACCAAAGTATCGTGCTTGAGCCATGCAGCATGAGCCAAAGTACATTGAAGTACTGGGCATGGTGAAGTGACGTGGGAGAAAAGTGCATATTTCACACGACAACAACAGCAACAACAAAAACAACAACAGCAGCAGCAACTAAGGGCCAGCGTTCTCTGGGTGGAGCAGCAATAGGATAATACATCTATCGAGCGATATCGAAAGGTCATCCCGCCCCAAACCAAAACATATAGTTATGTATACTAGCAGGGTTCTTTTTCATATAAATACATGGAATATGAATTGACCCACATATATGTGAGATAGGTGAGTTCTGATTCGAAAGGGCAACAGGTAGAAACATACGCATGCCTGGCATCTCTCGACAAAAAATTGCGCATCGAGCTTGCAGTTGGGCCACGCCACTCCAGAGGATTGAAGAGCACTCACGATTCCATCTCTGGCGCCTTGATGCTCGAGATCTCTGTGGGCTGCCTCCAAAAAAGACAACTTCTTCTTTGCATCCACTGTGCTCTGCTGCCTGCCCATGGCTACGGAGCTCCACTTTGGGTTGCCTTGCTTGGCTAAAAGAGCTTGCTTTGTCTTCAAGCTCTCACTTGGCAAGTCAGTCATGGGAGCTTCTAAGATCCAGCGTGCTGCCACCTCTGCAGTAGTTCCAGCTGGCCACAAAGAGGATTCCGGCTGCTGCTGCCCAGCGGCACTTGCATCGGCAAAGTCCTGTTTGCGTTGATTGAGGTTCTTTGTGCAGCACTTTTCGCACTTGGGACGGCTAGAACCCCATTGTGTCTTCGAGAAGCTCTCTTTGGGAAGCGGCTGCGAGCATTGGACGCAATTTCTGACCCATACTTTGGCGTTGTTTGCCTGCGGTGTCGAGCAACAAGCAATGCACTTGGAAGCCGTTCCTTTCTCCCACTGCGTGTTGGAATATTGATCTCGAGGCTTCTCTATCTCACAGGCTGCGCAAACTTTGCCAGACAAAGCTCTTCGTCGGAATCTTTCCTCAACAGGTCGGCATGCTAGACACACGCCATCCTTCTGCAGCCACTGCGTGTGAGAAAACAGGTCTCTGTTCTTGTTCGCCTTGCATTGGTGACCTTAGCAGCGGCCGCAGGACACGGCTGACGTGGAGTGGAGAGCATCGGTTCCCATGTATCGTATAAACTGGTTTCAATGTATGTCTGTATAGATGCCGTTGGAGGAATGCAGCCTAGGCACAGGTCTTGGTGCTATGAGAACTGCTAGCGGATTGTCGCTGCAGAGCATCCTGAACTATTTGTTGCACTTGAGACAGTGTGACGTACTGCGGAGCCGCAGGCGCCATGCCCGAGGCTTGGGCCCCACTGGGCGGTTCCACTGAAGCGGAAGGCTGGCGTGACCCTGCCGAAGCTGAAGCTCCTTTAGCACGAACGTGGTTCATGGCCTTGTTCAGGGTCAGTCGGGCGTAGTAGTCCTGACAAACAATGGGGCAGCACTGTGGTGGGTGAAACAAAGGTCCCTGAGTGCACATCTGCTAGAAGCTATAAAACAAGGAGAGGGCAACATGACCAAAGTGAAGTATCGATTGTCGCACATAGGTAAGATGAGGCAGCTCTTATTAAAAGTTATAAAGGATGGCTGAGAACAAAAGCGGTACACAATTGTGAGAAAGCCGGTCGGATGCGCCTGGTTACCTCGTTTGGCCAGCAAAGGACAGTGCTGGATGGCATCCTCTAAAGTTGCTTGCGGATTCGACTCGAAAAAGTGGCAAGCCTCTCTCCAGTCGTCGCGGCTGATGTCCCGTTTGGGCGGTGCCGAGTCGGTTTGAACACTTCCATGCTGCAAGCGCATCTGAGGGTTGCTTGTGAGCTGCAGGTACTGAGCTTCGTCCAAGTTCGCCAAGCCAGAATACAATAAATGGGTGTGACACTGCTTCTCCGGCTTGCGATTGATGCTGCCGGGCAAGCGCCCGACCTGGGTGATGCGGGCTGAGCATGGATCGCCCCCCAAAGCCTTGGTGAGCTCCTGCGTCACAATCTGTGCGTCTCTGGCTTGGTGCCTTTGGTCCAAAGTCAGCCAAAGCTGATAGCTCTGTCTGCTAGTCTGCACCAATGCGCGCGGATGCAACTGCAGAAGTTTGGAGAGGGAGCCAGTGAAGTTGTCCAAGTCGATCATGACTACTGAATTGAGATTTGGGCGAATGAAGAAGTGACACGGCAGCTTCATCCATACCTCAGCGTGGTCAAAGCATAGGCTCTGTGAGGTCCGAATAACAAGACAGCGAGGAAATGATTGGAAATAGCTTGTAGTGGCATGGATAGGGCCGAAACAAACAGCTTATATATAGTATACGCAGGATATTTGTGTCGATCTGACATTTTGACGGTGCTGCACCGAGATCGGCTATGGCAAGGCACCGATAACTCTGCGAGGAGTGCTTGCGTGCTCAGCTGCGGTCTGTGCACCAGGGCATTTTTCCGCTCCTGATCGAGGAGCAAGATGTTCCAACTGCTGCAGTCTGGGAAACTGCGAATGAATGTCAGGGCTGCTTCGAGATCCTGCGCTGCAGAGATGGTAGACGGTATCCGAAAACAGTGACAAAAAGATGGGACCAAGTGTATGTGCCCTGCAATGACCATAATGATTAATGCACAATACCCGGCCTAGCCTTTTTTTGGACACTCTAACTGAGGGAACACGCATCACTGTCCTTTTGTGTCGTGTCTCGCACAGGTGTGGTCTGCAGAGACGGCACAGGCGCCACACTCATCCACGCCAACGTCCCTCCTGAGCGAAGCTGACAGCTGTTACATGTGTCACCAAGGTAATGTCCGAATGACTTCATTCGGTGGAAGTGTGCTGTTAACAAGTAGAAACCAAAACGTGTTCGTCCTTGCTCACCTGTTTGTCCGACATCAGGTATACCACTGCGATCTAGAAATTCCAAAACTTACCCCCCAAGCTCGCCCTATGTCAAATAGAATCCAAAACCTGTCCGTCTTTGCTGATCTGTCTGTCAGACACGGCACAGGCGCCACACTCAGCCACGCCAAGGTCCGTCCTGAGCAAAGCTGACAGCTGCCACATGCGTCAACAAGTAGTTTCCAAAACCTGTTCGTCCTTGCTTACCTTTTTGTCCGACATCAGGTATACCACTGCCATCTAGAAATGCCAGAACTTATCCCCCAAGCTCGCCCTATGTAATGAACAATACCCGTCAGTGTTTTGCTTTGGGGCAGTCTAACCGAACAGGACCAAACATCACTGTCCTGCCGTGTAGTGTCTCGCACGGATGTGGTCTGCAGATACGGCACGGGCGTCTCACTCGGCTACGGCAAAGTCCGTCCTGAGCGAAGCTGGCAGCTGCCACATGTGTCACCAATGTGTATCATTTGGATGCCGTTGTTTAAAGCTAGAGGTAATGCAAAACGCTCTGTGATTCCCCACTAGCAGCTGGTAGGTACTTACATCTTCAAGCCACCAAAAACCCTCTGTAAGACTTTTTCCAGGCCCAAACCCCCGTATGTGTCGCCACCGTATGTGGCGCCATCTCCCCTTCTTGCCACCCAGTCTCTTGTCTCAATCAATGTCCAGACGGTTGGCCATGATCGCTCCGAGTCTCTTATTATGACAGATTCACATAGAAAGTATCACCATATATATCTATATATATATATATACATATGTAGGTATCTGTGTCATGTGCAGGCAATTATATATCGATGCATCAAAGCATTCAAATGTCCATATATATATATATATATGTGTGTGTGTGTCCGTATATATTCACACACACATATATATATATATCACCTGTCTCATGCACGGGTTTATATACTGGATCTATATGAAGACTGGTTTTGTATTCACACACGCTGGATTTGATTATTTGTCTTTGTCTTGTTGTCATCTGCCCAATCATGCCCCCGTGCCTTGCCCCACATAAACTCCAGCGGAAAGGTCGAGCGGCATCGGTGATCACATCTCAAAGTCTCTGTAGAGCAAGCACGGACAATCAGATGATGGGGGTAAACATGACCCCACTATATGATATATGTAAAACATAGCTACGAACACATAAGGCCACTGCCAGCCACAAGGGGGGGGAGCGGATGAAGATCTCATATGGAAAACATGAATGCCATACATACCATACCTACATTTACATAGGAAACATTCCATACCCATCATAGTAACCATACATACCATGCATACCATACATACTGTCATATCAAACATACCATACACAACAGACTTACATACCATACCTACCATCCATACAATACCAAGCATTCATGGCATACATACCATACCTACCATACATACCAAACATACCATACTTTCCAAACATGCCATACCAAACCGACCAAACACTCCACACATACTCAACATACCATACCACACCCCCACCACACCACAGGGGGGAGAGAGGACAGTACCACACCCCCACCACACCACAGGGGGGGAGAGAGAAGATGTCATATGGGGGCAGTATATGGCAGCATGCAAAGACGAAGCCATAGGTACGAGCATATAAGGCCACGTATATATACTCATATATACATGTGCTATGTATCAACGCTCCCTCTTTACTACCTGTGTGCTAAGCCCCGACTATATGTGTTTAACATATTTGGTACCTACCATACATTAACATGATGCCATGCATACCATACCTATCATACCTATCATGTCATACATACCACACATATCATACACATGAAGCATAATCACCACACCTACCATACATACAATACCAAACATACATGCCATACATACCATACCTACCTTACATAGGAAACATTCCATACCCATCATAGTAACCATGCATACCATACCTATCTTACCTATCATGCATACCACACATACCATACATATGAAACATAATCACAACACCTACCATACATACAATACCAAACATACATGCCATACATACCATACCTACCTTACATAGGAAACATTCCATACCCATCATAGTAACCATGCATACCATACCTATCATACCTATCATGCATACCACACATATCATACATATGAAGCATAATCACCACACCTACCATACATACAATACCAAACATACATGCCATACATACCATACCTACCTTACATAGGAAACATTCCATACCCATCATAGTAACCATGCATACCATACCTATCTCACCTATCATGCATACCACACATACCATACATATGAAACATAATCACAACACCTACCATACATACAATACCAAGCATACATGCCATACATACCATACCTACCTTACATAGGAAACATTCCATACCCATCATAGTAACCATGCATACCATACCTATCTTACCTATCATGCATACCACACATACCATACATGTGAAACATACCCAACATACCATACCAGCATGCAAAGACGAAGACATGGGTATGGACATACAAGGCCACTACCAGCCACAGGGGGGGGAGGGGGAAACACCCATGACCACAGGGGGGGAGGGGGGGTACCCAACCCATGGGGGGGGTGGAGGGGGGGGTGGCAGGGCTGGAGCATATGGTCCCGTCCTCCGTCTCTCCACCCCCCCCCCATGGGTTGGGGGGGAGGGGGTAGCTCGCCTCTGGGGATCCATGATCCCCATTGTGTTCCGATCTATGTCACCGGTCAAGTATGGTGTAGCAAAGTTGGGTCCCAGGTTTGGTATTCAGCGTTCAACATCATTCAACATGTTCCATCCAAGAAATGATCGGTCATTCAACATGTTCCATCCAAGAAATGATCGGTGGTAAGATGCTGCAATTTCTTTTATCTTTCGTCGGACGACAGTCAGAGCCGCGTTTTGCGTCTCAAGCGGCGCAGAAGCAGCAGGTTATAGCGCAGGCCGGTCTTCTGCAGCACGATTGGGTTGTTGCTGTCATTCGTTGTCCATATCTTGTGGCCATTTTCGTAGATGACAACTGCGATCCCCTTGGACTCGCTGAACGCACCAATGTGAGCTGCTGTCCCGTATGCCCTCGGATGGCGCATGTACTGGAAATAGTTCTTCCAGTTCCAGGCAGCCTTTCCTGGTCCTTCCATCCAACCTGGATCGTCCCACATCTCCAAGCGAATCTGCTCCTGCAAGAGTGCCATGCTATCGCCGTCCATTCGTTGTAGCGACAGCTCCATGTGGCGAAGAATCTCTTCTCGCAACTTCATCGCACTCTCGGTGCTATCCACAATGGCCTTTGCGGGGACACCGGCTCTCGCTTGAAGGGCCATGCTGAAGCAACGAAAGAGGCAAGCTCCGTCACCTTCAGCTGCAATGACCTCAAATGCTGGAGCAGGTCGCTTGCAAGGTGCACCAGGGCCCTTCAGAGGCGTTGGGAAGTAGGCATCATCTGGAGGCATAGATCTCGGCCAAAGTTTCAAATTGGCTTCGTGTTTCCAAGAGACTTGTCCAGTGCGGAGATTTTTGACTTTTGCAAAGCCTTGGCGGCACTGGAGCACTTCGAAGGTCTCCACACCCTCTTGAGTCGTCTCGAACTTCCGTGGTCCGCTTTTTGCCACATATTGAGTGTTCCTGCTGAGCACCATGTCGCCAGCCACCAGTGGCATTGCGGTCTTGTTGGGTCTCTTGCGGATCCATTTCAGTTGGCTTTTCATCCGCTGGCGTAACTTCTTTGAAGAAATGGCATTGCGTAGGGGTTGGATGAGCTGATGCAAGGACTTGGCTTTCTCTTCCAGAGACTCCTTGTCATACTGCTTGGCATCCAAGTAAGCAACCCATTCCTCCTCGGTGAGAGCTGAAGGTTCTTCCATTGCATTCTTCAGGTGCATGTTGCGCCAACGAGATTCTTGAGGCCTCAGTAGTCGCCAGATCGTCTCTGGAGGCAAGCCAACGGCCGTGTTCTTCTGGTTGTATGCGATTGTCGCAGCAGCAAGACGTGCTCGCTGTCCACCGCAGCTTGCGTCGAAGATTTTGTTTCTGCATTCAACGAGGCCGTTTGATTGCGGCCGCCCAGGGGGTATTGTCCGAGCACGGACCCCAAGGGTGGCCTCGATGGCTGCAGAAATAATGTTCCTGAATGCTCCAGCGTTATCTGTCCAGCTTGCTACTGGGAGATCAACGTCGGTGTAAAACTTGATCATAATGTCTTGAACGGCCTGCAGTGTGGCGCCTTTGAAGTTCAAATCCCAGCTCCATGCCTGGGCGCAGCTGAATGCGTAGATGATGGGATATGGCATATGGTGTCAAGAAAGACAACAGAAAAACGAGTTTGGGTCGATGCAGTGCCGGGAACACAGTGGAACACATGTGTGAAGAAACAAATGCAGGCTCTCAGAAAATAAAAATGCAATGTCAAAGCAAAGTACCCGTCCAGAGGTGAAATCGCATGCGAGCAGAAGGTTCCACTTGCCGCCTGACACCGGCGTCATGGTTTTTAAATCCCAGCCCACGACATCTCCAGCTTGACCAGGCACTGGCAAGTGCCGCGGTCTTGGCTGCTGGAGGTCCCTGCAAGTGTTTTGTCTGCAAACCTGCGGCTGCAGTGGATTTCGAGGGCATGACTTTCAATGGGAGGAAACAAGCACCTCCTACTACCTGAATTCTTTCGCAGCATCGAAATGTATAATATAGATATTATATATGCATAAATGAATCGAAGCATGCGTATGTATATATATATATTTATTTATTTAAATATATATATATATATATATATCCATATATATATATATATCCATATATAATTATATAAACATATATATATATATCCATCTATCGTTTTATATAAATCCATATGTAATTGTATATATATATATATCCACATATATATATATTTATTTATATATAGTTAAACATATATATATATGTATATAATTATATATATTTATATCCCTATATATATATACATATCTATCCATGTGTATATATATTTATATATATATATTCACATCCGCAGACCCCAGGCGTGAGGAAGGGGAGCGCGTGAGGGGAAACGAAGAAAAGTTAGCTTCTGATAGTGTTTCTCACGGGTCCAGAATGCCACGTTAGGCACTAGCGTGCTAAAGTAGATGTCTCTAAATACTACTGAGCAAAGAAGGTGACTAGCTACTGTAAAGTAGGCCACTCAAGTCCCACAGGCTCAAAGTTTATTCTTACCTCTGCTACCAAAGTATCGTGCTTGAGCCATGCAGCATGAGCCAAAGTACATTGAAGTACTGGGCATGGTGAAGTGACGTGGGAGAAAAGTGCATATTTCACACGACAACAACAGCAACAACAAAAACAACAACAGCAGCAGCAACTAAGGGCCAGCGTTCTCTGGGTGGGAGCAGCAATAGGATAATACATCTATCGAGCGATATCGAAAGGTCATCCCGCCCCAAACCAAAACATATAGTTATGTATACTAGCAGGGTTCTTTTTCATATAAATACATGGAATATGAATTGACCCACATATATGTGAGATAGGTGAGTTCTGATTCGAAAGGGCAACAGGTAGAAACATACGCATGCCTGGCATCTCTCGACAAAAAATTGCGCATCGAGCTTGCAGTTGGGCCACGCCACTCCAGAGGATTGAAGAGCACTCACGATTCCATCTCTGGCGCCTTGATGCTCGAGATCTCTGTGGGCTGCCTCCAAAAAAGACAACTTCTTCTTTGCATCCACTGTGCTCTGCTGCCTGCCCATGGCTACGGAGCTCCACTTTGGGTTGCCTTGCTTGGCTAAAAGAGCTTGCTTTGTCTTCAAGCTCTCACTTGGCAAGTCAGTCATGGGAGCTTCTAAGATCCAGCGTGCTGCCACCTCTGCAGTAGTTCCAGCTGGCCACAAAGAGGATTCCGGCTGCTGCTGCCCAGCGGCACTTGCATCGGCAAAGTCCTGTTTGCGTTGATTGAGGTTCTTTGTGCAGCACTTTTCGCACTTGGGACGGCTAGAACCCCATTGTGTCTTCGAGAAGCTCTCTTTGGGAAGCGGCTGCGAGCATTGGACGCAATTTCTGACCCATACTTTGGCGTTGTTTGCCTGCGGTGTCGAGCAACAAGCAATGCACTTGGAAGCCGTTCCTTTCTCCCACTGCGTGTTGGAATATTGATCTCGAGGCTTCTCTATCTCACAGGCTGCGCAAACTTTGCCAGACAAAGCTCTTCGTCGGAATCTTTCCTCAACAGGTCGGCATGCTAGACACACGCCATCCTTCTGCAGCCACTGCGTGTGAGAAAACAGGTCTCTGTTCTTGTTCGCCTTGCATTGGTGACCTTAGCAGCGGCCGCAGGACACGGCTGACGTGGAGTGGAGAGCATCGGTTCCCATGTATCGTATAAACTGGTTTCAATGTATGTCTGTATAGATGCCGTTGGAGGAATGCAGCCTAGGCACAGGTCTTGGTGCTATGAGAACTGCTAGCGGATTGTCGCTGCAGAGCATCCTGAACTATTTGTTGCACTTGAGACAGTGTGACGTACTGCGGAGCCGCAGGCGCCATGCCCGAGGCTTGGGCCCCACTGGGCGGTTCCACTGAAGCGGAAGGCTGGCGTGACCCTGCCGAAGCTGAAGCTCCTTTAGCACGAACGTGGTTCATGGCCTTGTTCAGGGTCAGTCGGGCGTAGTAGTCCTGACAAACAACGGGGCAGCACTGTGGTGGGTGAAACAAAGGTCCCTGAGTGCACATCTGCTAGAAGCTATAAAACAAGGAGAGGGCAACATGACCAAAGTGAAGTATCGATTGTCGCACATAGGTAAGATGAGGCAGCTCTTATTAAAAGTTATATAGGATGGCTGAGAACAAAAGCGGTACACAATTGTGAGAAAGCCGGTCGGATGCGCCTGGTTACCTCGTTTGGCCAGCAAAGGACAGTGCTGGATGGCATCCTCTAAAGTTGCTTGCGGATTCGACTCGAAAAAGTGGCAAGCCTCTCTCCAGTCGTCGCGGCTGATGTCCCGTTTGGGCGGTGCCGAGTCGGTTTGAACACTTCCATGCTGCAAGCGCATCTGAGGGTTGCTTGTGAGCTGCAGGTACTGAGCTTCGTCCAAGTTCGCCAAGCCAGAATACAATAAATGGGTGTGACACTGCTTCTCCGGCTTGCGATTGATGCTGCCGGGCAAGCGCCCGACCTGGGTGATGCGGGCTGAGCATGGATCGCCCCCCAAAGCCTTGGTGAGCTCCTGCGTCACAATCTGTGCGTCTCTGGCTTGGTGCCTTTGGTCCAAAGTCAGCCAAAGCTGATAGCTCTGTCTGCTAGTCTGCACCAATGCGCGCGGATGCAACTGCAGAAGTTTGGAGAGGGAGCCAGTGAAGTTGTCCAAGTCGATCATGACTACTGAATTGAGATTTGGGCGAATGAAGAAGTGACACGGCAGCTTCATCCATACCTCAGCGTGGTCAAAGCATAGGCTCTGTGAGGTCCGAATAACAAGACAGCGAGGAAATGATTGGAAATAGCTTGTAGTGGCATGGATAGGGCCGAAACAAACAGCTTATATATAGTATACGCAGGATATTTGTGTCGATCTGACATTTTGACGGTGCTGCACCGAGATCGGCTATGGCAAGGCACCGATAACTCTGCGAGGAGTGCTTGCGTGCTCAGCTGCGGTCTGTGCACCAGGGCATTTTTCCGCTCCTGATCGAGGAGCAAGATGTTCCAACTGCTGCAGTCTGGGAAACTGCGAATGAATGTCAGGGCTGCTTCGAGATCCTGCGCTGCAGAGATGGTAGACGGTATCCGAAAACAGTGACAAAAAGATGGGACCAAGTGTATGTGCCCTGCAATGACCATAATGATTAATGCACAATACCCGGCCTAGCCTTTTTTTGGACACTCTAACTGAGGGAACACGCATCACTGTCCTTTTGTGTCGTGTCTCGCACAGGTGTGGTCTGCAGAGACGGCACAGGCGCCACACTCATCCACGCCAACGTCCCTCCTGAGCGAAGCTGACAGCTGTTACATGTGTCACCAAGGTAATGTCCGAATGACTTCATTCGGTGGAAGTGTGCTGTTAACAAGTAGAAACCAAAACGTGTTCGTCCTTGCTCACCTGTTTGTCCGACATCAGGTATACCACTGCGATCTAGAAATTCCAAAACTTACCCCCCAAGCTCGCCCTATGTCAAATAGAATCCAAAATCTGTCCGTCTTTGCTGATCTGTCTGTCAGACACGGCACAGGCGCCACACTCAGCCACGCCAAGGTCCGTCCTGAGCAAAGCTGACAGCTGCCACATGCGTCAACAAGTAGTTTCCAAAACCTGTTCGTCCTTGCTTACCTTTTTGTCCGACATCAGGTATACCACTGCCATCTAGAAATGCCAGAACTTATCCCCCAAGCTCGCCCTATGTAATGAACAATACCCGTCAGTGTTTTGCTTTGGGGCAGTCTAACCGAACAGGACCAAACATCACTGTCCTGCCGTGTAGTGTCTCGCACGGATGTGGTCTGCAGATACGGCACGGGCGTCTCACTCGGCTACGGCAAAGTCCGTCCTGAGCGAAGCTGGCAGCTGCCACATGTGTCACCAATGTGTATCATTTGGATGCCGTTGTTTAAAGCTAGAGGTAATGCAAAACGCTCTGTGATTCCCCACTAGCAGCTGGTAGGTACTTACATCTTCAAGCCACCAAAAACCCTCTGTAAGACTTTTTCCAGGCCCAAACCCCCGTATGTGTCGCCACCGTATGTGGCGCCATCTCCCCTTCTTGCCACCCAGTCTCTTGTCTCAATCAATGTCCAGACGGTTGGCCATGATCGCTCCGAGTCTCTTATTATGACAGATTCACATAGAAAGTATCACCATATATATCTATATATATATACATATATAGGTATCTGTGTCATGTGCAGGCAATTATATATCGATGCATCAAAGCATTCAAATGTCCATATATATATATATATGTGTGTGTGTGTGTCCGTATATATTCACACACACATATATATATATATCACCTGTCTCATGCACGGGTTTATATACTGGATCTATATGAAGACTGGTTTTGTATTCACACACGCTGGATTTGATTATTTGTCTTTGTCTTGTTGTCATCTGCCCAATCATGCCCCCGTGCCTTGCCCCACATAAACTCCAGCGGAAAGGTCGAGCGGCATCGGTGATCACATCTCAAAGTCTCTGTAGAGCAAGCACGGACAATCAGATGATGGGGGTAAACATGACCCCACTATATGATATATGTAAAACATAGCTACGAACACATAAGGCCACTGCCAGCCACAAGGGGGGGGAGCGGATGAAAATCTCATATGGAAAACATGAATGCCATACATACCATACCTACATTTACATAGGAAACATTCCATACCCATCATAGTAACCATACATACCATGCATACCATACATACTGTCATATCAAACATACCATACACAACAGACTTACATACCATACCTACCATCCATACAATACCAAGCATTCATGGCATACATACCATACCTACCATACATACCAAACATACCATACTTTCCAAACATGCCATACCAAACCGACCAAACACTCCACACATACTCAACATACCATACCACACCCCCACCACACCACAGGGGGGAGAGAGGACAGTACCACACCCCCACCACACCACAGGGGGGGGAGAGAGAAGATGTCATATGGGGGCAGTATATGGCAGCATGCAAAGACGAAGCCATAGGTACGAGCATATAAGGCCACGTATATATACTCATATATACATGTGCTATGTATCAACGCTCCCTCTTTACTACCTGTGTGCTAAGCCCCGACTATATGTGTTTAACATATTTGGTACCTACCATACATTAACATGATGCCATGCATACCATACCTATCATACCTATCATGTCATACATACCACACATATCATACACATGAAGCATAATCACCACACCTACCATACATACAATACCAAACATACATGCCATACATACCATACCTACCTTACATAGGAAACATTCCATACCCATCATAGTAACCATGCATACCATACCTATCTTACCTATCATGCATACCACACATACCATACATATGAAACATAATCACAACACCTACCATACATACAATACCAAACATACATGCCATACATACCATACCTACCTTACATAGGAAACATTCCATACCCATCATAGTAACCATGCATACCATACCTATCATACCTATCATGCATACCACACATATCATACATATGAAGCATAATCACCACACCTACCATACATACAATACCAAACATACATGCCATACATACCATACCTACCTTACATAGGAAACATTCCATACCCATCATAGTAACCATGCATACCATACCTATCTCACCTATCATGCATACCACACATACCATACATATGAAACATAATCACAACACCTACCATACATACAATACCAAGCATACATGCCATACATACCATACCTACCTTACATAGGAAACATTCCATACCCATCATAGTAACCATGCATACCATACCTATCTTACCTATCATGCATACCACACATACCATACATGTGAAACATACCCAACATACCATACCAGCATGCAAAGACGAAGACATGGGTATGGACATACAAGGCCACTACCAGCCACAGGGGGGGGAGGGGGAAACACCCATGACCACAGGGGGGGAGGGGGGGTACCCAACCCATGGGGGGGGTGGCAGGGGGGGGAGGTGGCAGGCCTGGAGCATATATATATAACTAGTATATATTATTATTATTATTATTATATATATATATATATTATTATTATATATATATTATTATTATTATATATATATATTATTATATATATATATATTATTATATATATATATAATTATTATTATTATTATTATATATATATATATATTATTATATATATATATTTATTTACGTACGTACATATATCAACCCAGTTATTTCGACAATGGAAGCATGATCCCCAAAGTGGTGCCAGTGAAATTTTGCACCACATGTCCAGTAGATTTTCCCTTAAACCAATCCTATTGACCTGACTTTTGGGATGGGTAAAAACCAAACACGACCCAGTTGCTGGGTCAACCTAGACATTACGGGACCACATTTAAGGGCTTTGTCAGAAACAAGGTATACTATACCCCAACTTCTGACCAATAAAGTATTAAAAAACTATTTTGAAACCGCCGGATGGAATGGGGGACCCCATGGCCGTACCTAATACAGGGAAGCATCAAGATTCGAGATTCATGCCATCCGAAGCTGGATCAGGGTGATGGTCAGTCCGACTATTTATAACTGGGATGGTCCCATCTATCGTAAGACTAACCACTTTTACTTGCAAGTTGTCACATGATTCTCAATTTCCTGGTTGAAACCAACAAAAATCCAAGTGGTGGCACTTAAAAACAATCGTGGCGCCAAAAAATCATCTCTCAAGGCTCTCAAGGGGATTGAATTTCTGGATTTTCCAGCCAACCACATGTCCAGTAGCCATGGGAATATGAAAATCACTGATGTCCTTTCAAGGATGCCCAAACACACACATGAGAATGCGAATCTATGTGCATTTGAAAGAAAGCAGCATGGAAATCTCACCCAATGGATGGATTTGCGGCAAAAATGATGTGGACGGGAATGGGAAGATCAGCCACAGGTGATGGGTGTAGATCATCACTCTTGGACAATATTAATATGAATCATTTGCTGGGTTTCAAGCCTTGTCCTTCGTAGATTATACACCTGTGAAGGTGACCACACAATGCCACTTCTCGAGTGCTTGAAATCCCAAAACCAAACCCATTGGTTTCCGATTGAAAAGGACGCATAGCCTGCTATATTGTTGCTTACATTAATATGTTTCTTTCCCATATGGGGCATATTCCATGATATTCCCATCATGGTTTACCCATGTTTACCGGTGTGGTTCCCATTCCCAAGCGCTGCGTCACCTGCGCTGCCCACAGTAGCACAGGCTTTGGTCCCAAACGATCTATGGCCAAGCCCGCGGGGATCAGCGCAGCACAGCCTGCCGAGGCGCCGAGGCGCCGAGCGGATCAGCATGATGATGATTACTATAACGATAATGAGGATGATTCTAATGCCGATAGTATACATATAGATGTATAATGATGTATATGTATATATATATATAGGAATGACAAGAACAAATGAATTTTTTCAATGATGATGACATATAATAATGACAATAATAACTTAATAACAATGAATGAATTAATAATGACAATGATAGTACTAATAACGATAGTACTGATCGTAATGACAATACCAGAACCAGCAGCTTCGCTGGGATCTATGGCATCCAGTGATATGGTAGGTCTTCACCTATCCCCAAAACTCGAAGTTTCCTAAAATAGGGCTACCCATCCCCACCCCAAATCATCCATTTTTGCTTGGGATGTTTCATTATAAACAGGGGATCCCCCATCTTTAGGAAACTCCCATTTCTAGTGATGAAATTATGATGCCATTGGTGTGGGAGTTTCTTAGAAAATGAATCCGGTTCTTGTTGAACCATAGGTTTCAATACTACCATCTGGTTATTTAACATAGCCATGGAAAATCACCATTTTTAATAGGTACACCATCTATAAATGGTGATTTTCCATGGCTATGTTAAATCACCAGAGGGTAAGTTATGATCTAATGACTTGGAGGATCACTGGGGTCCCCTAAAAATCCATGGGTTGTCGCCCCAGCAATCCTTCGATGGGACGCACCTGCAAAGGCCTGCGCTGAAAGCAAGAGACCAACCTCCGTCTTCGACACCAAGAAGGGCGCAATCGGGACATAGCCGTTCTCCTGAGGAAAACTCCCCAGTGCTGGTAACGCATAGGGATGTCCCTGAAATATACATGGCCACTCCAGCCATGTATATATATATATATCATAGTGTGTGTATATATATATACCATACAGTGTATATACATATTAACATCATACCTATATAGATAATCTGTATTATCATATATACATATATGACGTACATACAGTGTATATATATATATATACATATACACACAGTATGTGTGTATATATATATATATCATGCATGTAGATCTATAGTTTTATATAGTTTTTTAAAAAAAAAAAAAAAACACGTCAACTACAGGCACAATGGCAATCCAATCGAGCATCAATGTAGCAGACTCCGAAAATGACCAGTCTTCCAATTGACACCACCACGTGATGGGCATCTGCCACCATGGCACCCGGTCACAGTGGCTGGAAGATTCATGGAAAAAATGCCATAAACCTACTGTTTGGAGATGGTTTATACACCCCATTCATGGTGATTTTTTGGGATGGTTAATTGTTGGGTTTTGTATGGTTTTGTTGGGTTTACCACATTACTCCTCAATGGGAAAGTTAACTGCTTTTGTCTGCTATGAACCCACATCTTCTGGAATCAATTTTGCAAAAGCACGTGCAATCACACTTACTTTATTGCGATATCATTTATCACCAACGGACCACGAACCCGCATCATTTCCTCGCCGTACTCTTGTTGTCTATATAGCATGGGAGCCAGCTGAAACGGTTGAATGCAATTGACATTAGAATTGGCTTCATTCATGGCTTTGCTTCATGGCTTTGCTGCTGGATGACTATGTTCCCTACCTCTCTGCGCGTCAACACCACAGTACAGTCAATCTTATCAAACTTCCCTGGCAGCCGCAAGTACTCCTATGCCCCTGGGTGCTTGAAGGTCTCCAGAGGTGCATAGGTGGGGAAACACCCCTATGGATTCGACACAGCAAAACTGAATTGACTGGCCACTTGGAAATAACAACTCCAGTTCCACGTCAGGCGAAAAGTTGCCAAGCCTTTTGTCGCTCCCAAACTGCCGCCTGGTCTGTCTTGGGGCACCTATCTTTGGACCCCGTTTTTTGGCACCGACGCCTGAAATCAATCCTTCCTGCCACAGCAGTGCTCATCCTATTGGAAACTAATTGGGATCGGTGCACCACAGGTTAACATTTGGCTCGGTGTAGCCCCAAATCCCAAAGCAAAACATAGCGCTCTGAAACTTTGCAAACAAAAAAACGGGGATCAACTAGTCCAATATGTTTCAAGATCAATCAGATCACTGCATCACTGTTACTCAACAAAGTACTTGACATTAGCAAAATGAATGTAATGTATACACTGTAGTTTAAAATAATGACCTTCATGTCGTCAAGGACGACCCACATGACTCTGCTCTGCTGTGGACGGCGCAGGAACTCGGCACGCCCACCGCAACAGCCCAGCTTTTGACGGACGCGCTGCGGTGATGAATGGCTCCCTGCGCAAGGCTGAGCCGAGGCTCCCGCACGTCATGGCTTGGACAATGGGTAGGATTGCATCGAAACAGGTTCACCTACAGTGAAGAACATCCCAAGAGATGTGTCGATGATATACACAAGTATGATCAAGTATGTATGTTTTTATATATATATATAATGCTATTATATAATTAATTTATATATATATATATTATGGCTCGCTTGTTTGTGGAACAAATATGGACAAGTACTTGGGATTAGCTGATCTTTGGGTGGTGTATCCTCACCAAACCCCTATGCACTCTGTGTATCCTCACCGACATCCAAGAAGACTCATGTCCAATACAGAGGTTTACACACTGTACCCCAAAGTGGGATGTTGATCCACCCCCATCCACCCATATTTCATGTGATTTTGTGATCCCTACAATGCCGCGCAGGGCTTCGGCACAGCGGACACTCCTTGCTTGGCAAGGATGAAAATCGGTTTAGCCCCACCTGAGAGGAACCGGAGCATCCATGCCATGGTCATTCAACAGCTGCACCAGTGTGCAGCTTTCACAGGATGGCTAGCTTCGAAAGTCGTGGCGTATCCATGCTGTGTCGCTGTGAAGAGGCCACGATAAAATCAGCTACGTTGTTATGGATGTTTATAGTGTATGCCAAATATATATATATATATATACATACATACATACATATATACATATACATATATATATATACATACATGAAATTCTGTTGTTGAACATGATTCCACTGGTTTCTCAACATGATTCCACTGGTTTCCATCTCAACCTTGGAAGGACCTGGCCAGGTGCCATCTGCTACATGGGCAGCCACTGGATGTAGCTCGGTGGAAGTGATAATGAGACAATGAGCCCCAGAAATCTGGTCATGTTTAACCATAGAATTCGCAGATTTGGGGAAGAAATGTGTTCAACTTAAAACATGCGACCATCAGATGCCATCACTTGGGGACTTGTCTCAGGATCTGCACCTCCAAGATATAGACGTCGATGTAGATACAGATACAGATTAAATATTATTAGACGATGTAGATACAAATAACATACATATTATATATATATATGTGTGTGTGTGTATCAATTCCCCAAGTTTAAGTACCCTCCTCTAATCTAACCACTGGAAAATTCCTACACAGTAGGGATTTCCCAGAGTACTGAGCCGGGCCACCAAGGTCCAGTGCTTGCCCCGTTTTTGAGCTCTCACCATGGCGTTTTTTCGAAAAAACTGGCCTGGCGTTTTATCGGTGAAAATCATCCCAAAACCCAACCCCCCTGGGATTGATACCCTCTGGTAATGGCTGACGTAGCTATTGAGAATGGCCATAGAAATAGTGGATTTTCCCATGAAAAATGGTGATTTTCCATAGTTATGTAAACGTTTACCAGAGGGTATAATACACAATACTGCATTGGCTTGCCCAAAATTGGGGGATACCCCAACGTATTACCATTTCAATGGAGGCAAAATGATGAAACACGATAGGGATATCCTACTTTCCCAAAAAATAACGTCCACTGTCCAAAAAACATCCCAAGTCTCAAACCCCACAGACCGTCGCATATACCTGGAACCCAAATGACCATCCATTTTGTTGTGGGTCTATCATTGCAATTGTTCATATTATTACTATTGTTGGTATATGTTGGTATGCATATGTATGCTAGGCTATATATGGACATTTCTCAAAATGATGGACCCCCAAGTCCCAATGGGTTTCAATACTAAGTCATGGTCAAATTTGCATGATTTGGAGATACCCCCATGACTCAGCAAACCTCCATGTTTATGTTAGCTAAGTTCGTTTATATCACTTTCACTATGGTTTACGGTAGAAAAAAATAAATAAACTCAGGTGCTATCCCCAACAGCTTGAAAGCTTCCGCGTTTTGCCATAAAAAGTGCTTATGCCATAAAAAAGTAAGCGCCGCTTATGCCATAAAAATCAAGTGCTTATGCCATAAAAAAACATCGGAACCCTTTGGAATTTCACAAAGCATCTGCACCAGAACCCGCCGGAATCTCACAAGGTATCTGCACCGGAACCCTCCGGAACCTCACCAAGCATCTTCTCCGCCAAAACCCTCCGGAACCCCACAAGGTCTCTGCACCGGAACTTTCCGGAACCTCACAAGGTATCTGCCCCGGAACCCTCCGGAACCTCCGGAACCTCATCAGGTAGCTGCACCGGAAACTTCCGGAACCTCACAAGGTATCTGCACCGGAACGCTCCGGAACCTCACGAGGTATCCGCACCAGAACCCTCCGGAACCTTGTCCGGAACCTGATGTTGAAGCTGCACCGGATCGCACCGGAGCTAATCTAGGCTAAAGACCCCATAGCAAAGTTTTGCTGTTGGGGAATGATATAACATGTATATAACTATAGATATAACTTATAACTTATAACTCATTATAGTAATCATGGGGGATACTGTATAACATGTATACATGTATATAACTATAGATATACTGTAACTATAGATATAACTTATAACTTATAACTCATTATAGTAATCATGGGGGATACTGTATAACATGTATACAACTATAGATATACTGTAACTATAGATATAACTTATAACTTATAACTCATTATAGTAATCATGGGGCACCTATCTTATATATATATATATTATATCCATCTATCTTTTTATATACCGAAACGATCTATCGCAGCTCCACCTGCACCAGACTGACGTACTTCCGACACGTCTGCGCCGTGGCGATGACCAGCACCAGCGCAGCCAGGCGCATCATCAGCTGAGCGAAGGCTTGGGAGCCAAGGCCGCCTTCCCAGCCTCGCCGCTTCGGCTGAAATGTCTGAAGAAATCGATGTGAAACATGGTGATTTCACACGAATTCGGATGTTTGGAAGAAAACTGGGAGGCTGAATAGTTCAGCTGAAAAGGATCGATGAATAGATGGATCTAAAATGAATTGAAGGAAAATTGATGGTTGAAACTTGAAACAATATCTTTTTTGCATCAAATATGGGGTCACCTGTGAAGTTGCCCTTGAACCAATTCTCAGCAATGATATGGTGATATGGGGTGGCAGTGATGGAAGTACACTGCGACTCAGACCAAAGAGTTGACTATTTGCCAACAAAATCGCAGGTTTCAGCAACAAAAATGGTGATATCAGCAGCCAAAGTTTAGGATTTCATCAATAATATTCAATAATAATCTATGGTGCCACGGTGCTCATCCTCATCATCATCCTCATCCTCATCATCATCATCATCATCATCAGTTTAGTTTATCTTCGGACAAAAAAAAAAGGACTCGTCATCTAATCATCTATGGTGCTCCCTTGGCTGTGAAAAAGTCATGTCATTTGGGTTCATCCACTCCTCAAAACAATTGGGATCATCTGAAATCAGCTGGATTTTCAACCCATCCAATCGGGCTATGTATAGAAGAGATTTCGGCTTTTGGGCCACTGCCAGCTGTAGATGTGAAATGAAGTTTGTCTTGAAATTTCCATGACCTCCGGGTCCCAACAGGGATAAATGAAGCCTCAAACCTCGATGTTTCACAAGAATGCACCATCACGGCACATTGATTGGGGGATCCTGTTGAAGCCAATGGATCCGAGGCTCCAAGGTCGAAAGCATCCGGCAAAACGTCAAAACAAGCCGTGAAAAGACCCTGAAATGATCAGGAAATCCCTCGGGATGAATATTGAAGTACATTAAATTAAATCAATAGTGGAAATATATTGCTATAGGGAATAGATCATTTCTAGATACCCATCAGTTTATGACCCCTTGGACCTTATTCCCCCAACCTTTCCTGGCCGAGTCGCCACATTCCTCGGGCGGCTCTTCCGCCGGTGTTGGCTTCTCTTCCCTCACAACCCTGGGACTGTCGAAGTGATGCCGCCTCAGCGGAGCCAAAATCGGTGGGTTCAACCAGAGAAACGCGAAGAAACAATGGAAATCACCACTTTTTTGACCATTCCCCTACCATCCCCCTACCACCCCTTCGGTTCAGGCGCAGCCGGTGGTGCCGCAGCACCTGGGATGACTCTCCGAAGTCCTCCTCAGTCTCGGTCTCCCAAAACCACGGCAGGCAGCAGCTGAGGCTCAGCAGGGAACCAGCCCCCACACTTGCAGCGCCCCGCTGTCGCTTCCTTAGGGTACTGATTTAATCAATCTGGAGGCCTTGAGGATGATGAACAACAAGAACATTTGGGGGATGCAAATTAGTGGGAAGTAAAGAAAATAACAGAACGGGGAGATCGTCAACATCAATGAATGAAGGTTGATAGAAACAATGAAGACCGGTTCATATGTTTGGTTTGCATCTTCAACTTGCATGCGGCTCTCAAATATTCCCACATATAACCCCAACAAGTTATGAAATGACTAATCCATTTTCACCTGCACCCGCCATCAGTCAGGTTTTACCAAAGAACAGCATCTCCAAGGCACTGCATCAGCACAGAGGACGACGAAGGATTGCGCACCAGCTCATCCTCCCCAGAGCTATCCACCGTGATCTTCAAATCGGCGATCTTCATGGTGGAGGTCCAACCTCACCAAGCCCGGGGCGTCAGCATGTTCCCAGTGGGATGTTTCAGGGCCAGCACCCTAACCCAGAATCATATCAAGGCCAGCAACTGTCATTGCTCCAGGTGAACCATAGAAGTCCAGAAACGCCCAACGGTCCACAATGGCCAGAAACGGCACCTGATTTGAGTGCCACGAGCTTGGCTACATCTTACACTTGCATGGTCAAATGTTTGGGAATCCACCTGTTTTTTTGATACTAATATTGGGGGTCGAGCCGCTTCATCCACGGGCCAACCACTTTGGTGGGACATGTTGAAAGTGATGACACACTGAGTGGTGGAAGGGTTTCAGGCATGTAATCCATGAAACATAGCGCAGAAGCGCAAAATGGAAGGCCGGAGCTTCTTGTTCCTCTTGTTGATCTCTGACAAGATGAACACACTTGACCAAACTTGAACACACTCATAAAATCAGTTTGTGCTTAGTGTATCCTCATCATCATCCTTTCAGCGTTGCAAAAGATTCAAAAGATCCAGGGCCGGGCCTGTCACCCCTTGCATTGGGAAGACTTCATGGGTCACAGGACCTCGGAATCGTCGGAATGGTGTCCGGCACGTGCATTTCTGGCACCATTGGTCCCATGGAATACGGCCATACCGGCCACAGCCTGAAAATGTCACTGCTCAAATGGAGCAAAATCAAAGGGTTTTGCGACTATCATGTGCACATGTCGCCCGTCTTCAGCGTCACTTCTTGGAAAACCCGTTGTCCGCAACAGGAAAAACATGGCCAAGTTCAGAGACCCCTGACTTAATATAACTTACCTAACAGTACTCGATGCTGACAGGATAACTTACCTAACAGAAGACCTGAGCAACCCCGTTCGATTGAATAAAACGACCCCACAATTCTGGTCATGTGCAACTGCTATTCCATCCGCTTGGAATATTGTCTTGGAATATCATATGTTTCTCGGATACAATATACTCAATATACCAAATCACAAACCTGAAATCAAGGCATATGGGCATGATTCCCCCATATATGAACCATAATTCAAGTGAGGTCGTTATATAATTCATCTACATAATCCATATGATTTTCCATAAGTTTTCAATATACATGCTAAAAAACACCATATTTGATTCTTAAATCAAGTTAAATCATGTCAAAACATCATTTTACACCAGGAGTTTCTTCAACATAAGCATCCTTTTTTAAGGTCCTGATTTTTTTTCCATCTCCATTCTTACGACCAGAGACTGGGTCGGCCATCCTCGACCTCCTCGAAAAAAATCACCTCGCTTTTAGGAAGTTGACGAAGCCCCAAAGAGAATGGGCTGTGAATGATTCAAAATTGGTGGTAGAACGGTGGTAGGTGATATAATGGTGGTACAGTATATTGTTGGTATAGTGGGGGTATAAAACCAAGCTGTTCTGTTGGATTTCAATCTCTGGGTCCGGCATTGGTTCGTGTCTTTGCAGGGCCAAAAAAATGGAATGGAACCGGACCGCTGGAATCCGAAACCCGACAATCTGCTGCTGGGTTGCAAAACTCAGTACTGTACATGGTGTAAAACCAATCATTCTATGTATGTAGAATGGGTATGTAATCCAAAACTAATTCTACGAAAAAATGCATCGCTAAATGCTAAAAACAACCATGCATACCATATTTTTGAGCCATACAAAAACGGATCCTTCTGGTGTGTTTGGGAAGAATTCACGTCGTGCATCTCAAAGACTTCTTGTTAGGATTTCGTAGAATCTTACTTTGTCCCTGGGTGGAGACTTGTTTTCCGACCAACTCTGAAGGTATAAATGCATATAAATGCATGATATACTTGTGTTATGTAGCTGGACGACGTTGCGGGTGAGACAAAGCGGCACAACTCAAGTAATTCACCCACTCGAATGCCGCCAAGCACCTGCAGCTGCAGGTAGCACCCGGGGGGCTGCACTTCAAAGAACCATTGTGCTTTGCACCCTGGGGAAAGCACGCGGTACCTCGCAGGACTGGACTAGAGATAGCTTTGTAGTCAGCGCTCATGGTGGACCAACTGTGCCATTACCAGAGGGCTGGCGCCCCAAGCTGACACCGAGATCTGCACAGGTTTATGGGTGGATGTGTCAGCAGTGTGTGTCCGTGCAATGCGCAGAATTTTATCCATCGATCCCGATCCGATCCGATCCGATCGCATCGGGCACTGAAAACTGGACCTCCCCGGAGGCCAATCCATGGACGCATCCCTCTCTCCTGCCGATGACTCCGACATCTGGGAACGGATTCTCCATCGGGCTTTTTCAGGCGCGAAAAAAAATTGGAAACCAACAGCTTCTGTCATAAACCATATTCAAAACCCCTACCACATCCTATCACCCTCTGGAAACTCTAGTGGAATGTAGTTGAAAATCAGGGGTTATTGTGATCGGCAGAAGGGATTACAGTAATCACCAACTCACCAACCAACCAACCAACCAACCAACCAACCAACTAACCAATCATTCGTAGTTTGCATCCCCAGCTTTGTTGTTTAAATCCATAAATCCTGACTTTTGGATCTCCCCTCACTTCTTGACAGTTTCTCTCCCAGGAACCTCGTATGTGCCATGGTCAAAACAGGGTAAACGTGGTATGGTCTCATCGCCCCACCCCTCCCAGATCCCGGGCTCCGAGGTCTGCGAGCGCTTGTAACGCAGAGGTGCCCGTCATGGCCGCCAGTTTCTGAGGAAATTCGAAGGGCCCGTCAGGGATGAAGACGAACTTCCTGGGAAGAAAACAGGCCAGGATAAAACCACGAGACATCTTGATGTGTGCACAGATATGTATACATCAAGATGAATAGTGATGTAGATTTCGAAATAGGAAAGAATGTAAATACTGGTATGATAAAGAATTCAGATAAAGATATACAACAATCTATAGTTATAGATGTGATACTTCCCCCCAACCAACATCCCGTGCTGAGAATATCGAGGCGCTGCTTGATTCGTTGGTTCAGCATTGGCTGTACAGCCATCCAGAGCATGTTGAATCCTAAGCACATCCAGGTGAGCCCTCAACAACTGCGGCTTGCAGCTTCCGGCCTCTGCCAAGATCTGCCAAGTCACCAGCAGGTGGATTCACAATAATCATTTTGGACAAGGTCTCAGGATAGGCTGTACTGATGATCTTAAAGACGTCTGCAAGACCTCAAACAAAAAACGTGTGCGCAGAAAAAGGGGCATTCATTGAATGGAAGGAAAATGAATGTCAAAAAAAAATTATATAAACACGATGAATTGCTGCAAACCAAACAGCTGTGTTCTAAAAAATGTGGCTTTCCAAAGTCTTCAAACAGTGAAACCCTGGGCGTCAGCACCTAGGACCCCCTTTTGCCTTGGCGGCCCAAAATACAAAAAAGACCTACCATTTACCAGAGATTAGCAACAAAAAAAACGGCGCTGTAAACTCTGTAGACCATTCCATTGACACCCAGCTGCGTTTCATCACGGCACGGTTTCGCACCACTGCGGAGATGTTTAACCCCGTGAGATCGCGGACCTGCCATGCCAGATTTTCATGCGCGGAACTGGTGGCCATGATCACTAACATACTTACTGCGGTTGTTTTTATACCTGGGTGTGTCTGCAAATTAAGGGAAAACGCTAAAATTGACTGGTTAATAACAATATTCCTAGCATTAGAAGTGTTTCCTTCTGCTAAAGTTCCCTTTTTCAGACACACCCCACCATATTGCTGGTGATATATCCCCATTGCATTCCACTATGTCCGGTTATATTCCAAGTGAATCCCATTGAATCTCCATCAAATCCCAATGAATCCCCATCAAATCCCAATTAATCTCCATGAAGTCCCCAATTTGCACACCACCTGAACGAACTTCACCAGGCGCTGTGATTCCTCGCTGCATCTGTCCAGGTGCATCTCTCGAAGTTCACCTAAGGATATATGGGGATTGGCCAAAGCCTATTGTTAAAAAAAATAAACTCAGGTGCTATCCCCAACAGCTTGAAAGCTTCTGCCTTTTTGCCATAAAAAGTGCTTATGCCGTAAAAATTGTGGCGCTTATGCCATAAAAAACATGGGAACCCTTTGGAATTTCACAAGGTATCTGCACCGGAACCCTCCGGAAGCGCACAGAACCCTCTGGAGCCTCAGCGGGCTAAATACCCCATAGCAAAGTTTTGCTGTTGGGGGAAAAACTTCCATTAACCGGCTAGTCAATATGGCTATTAACAGCTATATGGATATATAATAACTATGTGGATATATATGGTCCCGTGTCCCGTGTTCCCACCCCCCCCCCATGGGATGGGGGGGGGTATGATGCCCCTGTGGTGGTGTATATACATACATACCTACATACCTACCTACCTACCTACATACCTACGTACATACATACATACATACATACCATTACCTTACCTTACCTTACCTTACCTTACCTTACCTTACCTTACCTTACCTTACCTACATACATACATACATACCATTACATTACATTACCTTACCTTACATTACCTTACCTTACCTTACATTACCTTACCTTACCTTACATTACCTTACCTTACATTCCATACATACATACATACATAACATAACATAACATAACATAACATAACAATACAATACCATACCATACCATACCATACCTACATTACATTACATTACATTACATTACATTACATACATACATACATATACAGACACACACACATACACACATACACACATACACACATACACACATACACACATACACACATACACACATACACACATACACATACACACATACACACATACACACACATACATAACATAATACATATACATACTACATACACACACATATACAAATACACAATCACATACACACATAACACATACCAACATACCAAAAATAACCAACATACCAACATACCAAATACCAACATACCACATACCAACATACCAACACCAAATACCAAATACCAACATACCAACATCCAACCCATACAACATACCAACATACCAACATACCACCACCACAGGCCACAGGGGGGGGGACCAGAAGAACCATACCACCACCACAGGCCACAGGGGGGGGGGACCAGAAGAACCAAACGATACTGTCCACCCATACCCATTGGTGGGGGGGGGAGGGGGGGTGGCCAACGCTGCACCATATATATATATATATATGCCCATTAACCAGCTAGCTGGGGCTAGGGTACCAGGGTTTTCACTCATAGCCATATCAAGGGGAAAGAAACATCCAGGAGGAATTCAACACACAGCTGAAATCAATGGATAGATTGGAGAGCTGCAAGCTCTATATATATATCATATATCTCACAATCACGTATATTTATAGATATACACAGGAGTGGTATGAATTGGCATATTAATCCCTATATCAATTGGATATTAATTGGAATATGATTATGGGTCATGGTCACAGTTTGGATTCATGTTGGGGATGGGTCATCCATCTAGAATGGGATGTCCAACGTAATGGGGATATGAACTTCTACAAGGCCCTACAACTGGTGATGACCATTTCCGCCCCGCAAAAAAGCAATTGCCATGTTTTGAGTATGAAATAAGACACCTATAGTCACTATAGAGATGTTTGGATTTTTAACGATGATTAACCACTTACAAAATGGGATGCACCAAGTAGCAATCCTGGTTTAGCTTTGGACGTGTTCTGTTGGAGTCCATTCTTTGGACATGTTCTGTGGTGGTTAAGCGCTGTGTTTGTGCCTACGGGATTTCTCTTAGGCACATCCGCGGTAAAAACGTTAAAATCGCAAAACGTATTTGTTGCCGTTTTCTCAGATATCTTGATGGTATTGTTTTGTTTTTTTTCAGAAAAAAAATGTAGAAAAGGAAAAACTTACCAATCTCTCAGAAAAAGCGGTCAAAATCGAAATGTTCTTTTTTTCTCATTGTATGAGATGTGGGAGGCAAGTGGAAGACAAGAATAAAATCATGCGGCCCAGGCATGCAACCCTTTGAAAGGAATAAGAACCCCATACAGGTAAACCTGTGTGGGGAAAAACACATGTCAACGTTCTTTATATGTTGAACCTTTTGCTTTGTAGGGTCGGGGGGGTAATGACAATTTTCTCCATATGTTGAACGGGTTGCTTTGTAGAGTCGGTGGGGGGTGTAAATTTGAAGAATGACTCAAGATGCGCATTTTCTTCATGTGTTCAACGTATTGAAGGAAGTGCATGTTAAACATTACTAATCATTACTCATTACTCAAAATGCTAAGTTGGTTCACATCTTGAACGTAGTGTTCTGTAGGGGACAGGGGGGTCAATTCATAACAATGACTCAACATGTCAACTTCGTTCATATGTTAAATGTATTGCTTTGCAGGGTTGAGGGGGGGTAAATGTGCAAAAATGACTCCACAAGTTAACTTTCTTCATATGTTGAGCCCGTTGCTTTAACAATGACTCAACATGTCAACTTTCTTCATTTTTTTTTATTGTGTTGAACGGTAAAAATCGAAAATTTCTATATACCAACATCCGCAGTAAAAACGGTAAAAATCAAAAGTGTTCTTTTTGCCCTGGGGGTACGCTTGCGTATACGCTGGCCAAACACGGCCGCGAACCTGCCTAGAAAGGATCTTGTTTTTGATCTTCAAGAATACCCTCTGGTAATTTAACATAGCTATTGAAAATGGTGATTTATAGTGGATTTTCCCATTGAAAATGGTGATTTTCCATAGCTATGTTAGTTTACCAGAGGGTAAGTATAGAAAAAAAAACATAATGACATAGACCCATTGCCATAGTTCCCCATTTGGGGGTTATGATTGGATACACCCCTAATTGGAATGATTTGTTCGATGACCTCCCAATTGGTTTCATTTAAACCCCATTCCTTGGAATACATCTAGCGGCTGGGTCATGATATCCACTGTGTCATAGCTATCACTGTTGGCGATTTCAACCAATACATCAGCCAGTTCAGATCATCATCCCAAATTGTAGCTGTCTAAATGAATCAAAACGTGTGAAGCCAACAGCCAGCATAGATGGAACGATTTATAGATAGACTAGATAGACATATATATATATCAGATGTATCATCCTATATATCATATACATATACATATATGGCAGTGTGTCAAAACCTTGTACCCCTGGTGAACATCAAAATAGCTGGTAAATGGGTGTTCATCCCACTAAAAATTGTATTAATAGGTATAAACATGGTATTAATAGGTATTGATCCATAGCCATATGCATATATATCAGATGTATCATCCTATATATCATACATATACATATACATATACATATACATATATATATATATACACGCAAGACCATAGATAGCTAGATCGTTTTATGTCACCTCCCTGGTTCCAGGTCGCAGATCAGACTCATCCGATGGACCAAGTCCTGGTTCATTCATGGTGCGGGTGTTTCATGTGTTTTAAATGAACCATTAAACCATCAAAAACTGTTCATGTTCATTTAATGGCGTGTTTTAAATGGCGTGTTTTAAATGGCGTGTTTTAAATGGCGTGTTTTAAATGGCGTGTTTTAAATGGCGTTTCATGTGTTTTTGAACAGTAAAATATCATTACAGACCATTTGAAAATAAGGAAAACATTGGAAAATTGGGCTGTTTGTGATGGTATCGAGGCGTTTTTTAGCAACCAAATAAAATAATGGCAACCCATAATGTCAACCAAGATGCCAATCCCCGAAATTGGTCCCCCCGCAAATGAGCAAACTGGGGGAGTATTCCTGGGTTTAACTAAAACCAGCTTTGCAACCCAGCATGTTTCAGGATTTCAATTGGGTTCCAGTGTTCCAAACGAGGCACGGTTTTGCAAACTCCGAGATTGAAACGCAACAGTCACTGCTGTTGATAATTAATCGATTTTACCAAACAAGTTAGTCAAAACAGTGATTCTAAGAGGGAGAATGTCGATAACTGGATTGATTATCTTATGGAAGTGCTATAGAAAACCTGTGCCTTTACAGTTGAGGGTGTTAAACTAATTAAGGATTCATGTGGGGTTCCCTCCAAAATTGCATCCCAAAATCCCATGGTCTATCACAGAAAAGCATAATTAACCTTGCTTTGAAACCCAACAGCAGCAAGGGTTGCAGGACCCCACCAGTCCAAGACCCAGAGATTGAAACCCAAGAGTTTTCTGCTGTTGGGAATGTCTCTGTAGAGGAACCCAACAGCTTATTTGGAGGTTTCCTAAAATGATCCCCAAAACCATAGGTTTCAATACTACAAGGCTCTAATGACTTGGGTGATGACTAGGGGATCCCTATTGGAAAGCTCCATTTTGGGAAACCTCGCCTCGTCGGTCACAGCCATGATCTCATCAATTTGGACCAGACCATCTCTTTGGATCCAAAGCCTGGCAAGCGATGAGCATTCTAGAACCCATGGCCCAAGTTGGGTCCCAAGAATCTTCAGGAAAATGCATTTAATTAACTGCTCCAGTGGATTTGAACCTCATTTTCCAGCCCTAAAATTGAATCGCAATTCACACTTGGGTATATACGGTATATACCATTTTTGGACAAACTAACTTGGCCATGGTCATGTGAAGGAAATTAAATTGTCAATTTCGGGGGAGGAAAGTTGAGCCACGGCCACACGTGAGTCAGCAAATGCATTCCGCACTGAGTTTGAGCCCTGGCCAAGTAATCACCACTGACGCTCCCAATGACTAGGACAGAATTCCAAAATGGCATTTTTTTTTTGGTATGAAAGTATGGGTGTGGATCAAAATGTACAGCTTGTTCTCTGATCAAAATCTCTGATCTCTAATTCCATGGGTCTTCGATTCCAATCCGATATAGCTTGAGTTGAGCAATGCTGATTTGGTATAAATTACCACAAAAACCCATCCGTGAGACGGGTTTGGTATGGTTTGGTTCCTCCTGCAAAATCCTTGAACTCAGACACCAGCTGTAGAGCTGGAGCCCATTCGTTTGATAGCTATGCAATTTTTCCAAATATAGTCCACCCAGCCCTCACAAGCCGTTTTTTAATCCGAAGGCACATGGTTCCATCAGGACTTTGGCGCGTGGCATCGATGCACATCATCTCAAACAGCTTTCGACCGCCCTCCACGCAATCCACGTTCCAGGCCTCGGCGCAGCGCTGAACTCGCGCTGCGCGGCGCTGGACTCGGAGTTCCCCACAGATTTTTTTTGGGAAGCCGAGGGACCAAAAAATGGTGCTGCAAGGGATGGTTGGGGTCGAAAGATACCGTAAGTAGAAAGATACAACTTTGACATCGATTTTTTTGAAGACAGGATCCTATTTCAAGTTTCGCGAGCGGCTCAGGCACCAGGCGGAGCGAAATCCGGCAGTTCGCTGCTCCCTGAGAAGCTAACCCCCACTAGCATCATATCTGATGTTAGGATTGAATATCAACTGGGTTGTAATATGTTATATAATTACATAGAATATGTATGAATATGTTGTAACCAAATGTTTTTGGAGGTTCAACCTGAGTTACCATGTTTCAACCACTTATAACCCAACATGTCCCGGTTTTCTCACCATGGACCATGGATCCAAACTTCTCTGCCATGGCTGCCGAGACTCTTGACCTTCCAGCACCAGGCGCTTCTTGTTCATGTCCGCCTGACAAGGTTCACAGATGTCGGACGGGGTTATTGCTCCAAACCAACGTGCAAAAATGGAGAGGGAACTCAGGTGGTCCCTTTCGTTTGTAATTGGAATGGTCATAGCGAGTTCAAAGGGACCCCTACTCATGCTCACATGAAATGACACTACGTCATATGGGTTTGTCTGAACATAGGGCCCAAAAAAAGTCGGTGGATCATCATCATCATCATCATCATCATCATCATCATCATCATCATTTTCCCTAGTACCACTTTTTTAAACGGCCATCGGACGGGGACATACAAATTTTCAGACACACCCCTGCAGACAAAACAGATGCGCCTTCCGGTACCACTCCAGCATGCGCCGGAAGTGGTTTGCGGCCTCTTCGGCCGAACCATTGTTGCCCTGCAAAAACCTCAGGGTTCCATTGGGGAAAGAAGCAAGTGAGAATTCCAGAAGGCGTTTGATGGGCTGAAGTTTGTAAGATACAAATAACAATAATCATAACAATACTAAAAAGTAATGATAACAATAATAATAATAATAATAGAAACGATCAAAATGATGATGATGATGATGATAATATATATATATAACAATAATAAGGTTGGAACCCTGGAATATCAACAAGAAAATTGGAAAAACATCACAAACAGGTGGCAGAAAAGGATCAACAATGGGATGCAGCCCGTAAAATGTCAGTTTCAAGCCGATGCAATTAATGATGGACAGCTAACATTAGTAAGGATCGTGTCATTGGGGGCAAGGATAACAATCATGATGATCACAGGTCACCAGTATCTGTCTTTGATTTGGCAGAATTCTATCTGCTGATGCAAGGATAAATTCCACTATTCGGGTGATTGGTACGGGCAGCACCGTGTCGTTCATCAGGAAATCGGGCGTATTCCATACATTGCCATAGAAAGTCCCCCTACTTCGGGTTATTCAATTATCCATAGGAGACACTCGAACCGAACCAGCATGGTTTCTGCTGGGATAAATATATATTATATATATATATAAATTCTATAACCGTGAATATTTATATATATATATATTGCGAAGCAGCCTCGCTTCAACAGCAGCCACCAGCAGCAACGCCTCTGCTGCTTTTCCCACCAATGGCTCAATCCGCACCGCTGCCCACCGCTGGAGGTGAACCAATAGTTGCGGCCAAGGTGCAAATGGTAAACAACCTCCCTGACATGTAAGATCATGGGAAAACAAGGACTGCCAAGATGGCAGCTGAGGTCCAACCGTCAAGCTCACCAGGACAATAAACTGTGGAAGTTTCACACACCCCTTACTTTAAAAATGGTCTTACCTGTCCAGAGGTTTGACATCTTTGCATGTCCTCTCGTGCCAGGCCAAAAATCCTTATTGTACCATCTATGCCCGTTCGAATCACAACCATGAGTTACTCTCTCCAACCCCAAGGTTCTAAGATCAACAGGACAATCCAGAATTCCTACAGGAGAAAACAACTGATATCTTGGGACATGATGTACGCGGATAACCTGGCCACTTGAGTCCTGTTCCCATGTGTCCTGCCGGACTTCTTCTGTACATTTCAAAACTGTCTCATTTTCTGGAGACTTGGACGTCACTTCTTTGGCCCATTTCAAACGCTGTCGCTTGTCAGATCTCTGTTGCAACACTCGATTTTCATCAAACAAAGAATACCGACCACTCTTCAAACACTGTCGCAAAACGCTTGCATCCATGCTCTTTGTCAAACAATCTGCAAGCTGAGCATTTGATGTAACCCATCTCACTACGCAATTGGCCTGCAATCTTTCTCTGATGAGCAAACACTCAATGGTGGTCCTATGCTCCTCACACTGTGGAACGGCCGTGCGAGTCAGAAGGTCATAGGCACTCTTACAGTCGGTCACAAGAGCAGCTTGTCGGGCTTCGTGCAACACTTTCTCGGGGGACTGCCATTCAATCGAGGGGTTATTCAACCACTGCCACAGAATCCTCAACCACAACAAACGATCAACATTCCCACTCAATGCCACTGCTTCAGCCCCCAAGGTGCTCCTAGTCACCCGTTGAATTTTCTTGCTCATCCAAGCTACTGGTGCTACCACTGATCTCTTGTTCTCCAGCAACTCTGGAGTCGTGACAAAAATCAAACCTCCCTGATGGGCATATTTCTCTTTTCCTGAAAGGAACGAGGCATCGGAGAAGGCACAGAAAGTCACTTGTTCAGGGGCAATCGGCAATGTCATTAAAGTCACAGGGTGAACCTTTGCCTCATGCAACACTCGATTTGCAAAAATCATGTCATCGACTGTTGCCTTTGCCACCCTACTTTGGATCTCTCCAACTTTGGCCGCAATGTCGGGACGGGTATGGACTGCTGCATATTGCAGAGCTCCAACAAGACTTCGCAACTGCGTCACTTCACTCGGGCTCAGCGCAGCTTCAGCATTGGTACGTCTCTGTTTTGGGATTTCAATTGGCCTAATCTTCTCTATATAGTCAACGTGATCATACTCCACACTGCCATCATCCCACTGCTGAAACCTTATGCCCGTGAAGACAAAGGACCCTTTTTCAAATGATCCAAAACTGAAACGCTTTCTGACTCTTTCCAAGGCTGCCATAAACATGTTGTCCCCACCCCCAATGCCATCATCGACATGAACCCCTAGGGAACCATGAACTCTTTCTTTCCCCTTTTCATCAACAGAAACAAGAGTAAAAACACAAGGATCAAAAGGACACTGTTTAAAACCTTCCTGCAACAACGAGTCACGAAACTTACAATACCACAAATAAGGAGCATCAACACGACCATACGCACTACCTACCAATTGACACTGATCACCAGGTTCCAACCCAAGGGCTTCTGTTAACTCTGGGGTGGGATACAAACCAAGCAAGCGGCCGTCTCCTTCGCCTTGAAGAAAGGCAGTTGAGACATCGAAGGAAACTAGTTCCCAACCATGACTACTCACCTGTTGCACCACCATCTGTCTTCCATCTTTGGTGAGTGTGGGTGAATCATTTTGAACCACCCCAACTCCAGGATCCTCGTATCCAACAACAATCGACCGGGCCTTTGCCTTACGACCCTCACTCACATCCTTGGGGTGATCCTCAGGTGAGGCTGATTTCCAGGTGAGCAGCCATCGGCAGCGCATGATTGCTTCCTCAGGAATTTTTCCTTTGGATGCTTTTCTCACAGTTCCATGTTTGAGCCAGGCGCCTATTTCTTTGTGCTTGGCCACCGCCACGCGCTGTTGGTCAGCACTGCTTAAATCACTCAAACGGACTTCAACTCGTTTCTTCTTTGCTCCAGTCACCAACAACACACTTTCATCTGCGGATCCAGCGCAAAACAGTGCATGCTCTTCATGGTTTTCAACAGGAATTTCAATCTCCCAGAACTGGCAACACCTATCATCTGCAGACATGGTGATGTCATCTCCAAACAGAAGGTCATCCGTTGGTTCAAGATTGACGCCCGCCTGTGAGGCATCACCATCGGACTCACTGACACTTTCTGGAACCGGCACACGCACGTAATCAGGGAGTTCATTCTCTGACTGTTCCACTCCTTGAGGCGGTTCAGACTGATTGCTCAACTCCCCATTAGGTGTCCCAGGTGGCTGAACTGACAACTCCCCTTCGGGCTCCCCAATTGATGGGTCATATCCCTCTGTTTCAGCTTCCCAGTCAGGAAAATCCTCCCCATCTACATCAATGAAACTGCCATCATTGAGGGCTCTCTGTAAATCTGAGTTCCCTGGGCCAGACTCTGTGAGCAACTCTTTGGCCTGCTTCCACTCCCGAAAACTGGCTGCACGAAGTTGCTCAGGGCTCGTGCGCACTAGCTTTCCAGCATGATTCAACCAAACATTCTTGGACCCTTCGACTGCAACAACACTCGCTGGCCCATACCAGCGACCACGATCTCTACGTAGATTGGCACCCCTCCTACGCCAATACAACACAAGATCTCCTATTTCAAAGGGTCCTCGCATTGGCCGAGTCCGCCTCAAAAGCGCACGACGAAGACTGGATGAATTATCAGCTTCTATGAAAGCTCTGCGTGCACTGCTGCGTCTTTCCAGACTGGCTCGAAAGGCTTCGCTCTCGGGACCAGTCCCTTCAGCCAGAGTTATACTTCCTACCCCCTGACTAGAGACAACGGACCCAGGCAATCTTTTGGCAATTCCAAGGACAGCTTGTTCGGGAGAGTATCCCTTCACTCTGGATAAACTGTTCTTGGCATTGAACACATGAACCAAAGCCTGCTCAAACTCCCCAACCGAGTTTATTGGTGACTCCAAATCCATGCGACTCAACATCTTCTTCACAACTGATCCGTGAATTTCCACTCTCCCCAGTTGCCAGTGTGCTTCACTTGCACTGACTTTGACATGGATGTCATGCCTTTGCATTCTGTCCTGCCATGCTTCTGCCGTATATTCCGTGCCAGGATCAACATACACAACTTGTGGAGTGCCAGCCCATAACATCCAACATTTCTCAAAGACTCGAATTTGAGAATCTGTGTCCGCACTGACAACATGAGAACCAACATGAAACAAAGTCCCTTCATCAATGATATGAGAAAACTGAAAGTTCTTACCAACACTATTAGTCCAAACAGCAGTGTCCATACCAATCACTTGATTGAATCCCAGATTCTCATGAATTGTGCCAGGACGGGTGGAGTCTGGACCAGCTTTTGTTTCCGCACAACTGTCGCACTGATAATCCAGAGCTCCTTGAACCAAATGAGGTTCCGCACGCCTTTCCTTCAAAAACCAGGCAAACTTCTGTGGATGTGGATGGCCTAAGTTGTGATGCAACCTCCGAATCTGAGCCTTTTCATCACCATTCAACAACATGTACCCTGGGCCATGAACCGGAACATTCTTGGGAGGGTCTTTACTTACCACAACAGCATCTTCACCATCATCCCCAGTACCTGCTTCCTTATCAGACCCCATTGTCTCAAGCTCCCCTGACTTTGGAAAACTTCCAAAAATGGTGAGGCTCATCTTTGCAGATTGACCCTTTCGAATTTGCTGCCTTTTTGGCAGAGCAGCCCATTCCTCAGCTGGGCCAAGTACCATTGACTGACCCGTGATGCGGTCTTTGACCACGGTCAATCTCAACGGGATGGTTTCTGGGTCCGCATCAGCTCCAGGAAGGCGCAACCTCTCAGTTCCCCTACAGGCTTCAACCCTCTGAACCTTCAAGTTTGGGGCCCCCTTCTGAATCTGAGCGAAAACCTCATCATCATCCAAGCACGTTTGCCTACCCGTGGAACCATGGTTTCAATTTTCTTAAAAATGCCATCCCAATATTCACCGGCTGCACATCCGTGGTCACCTGCTGGTGCCTGTTTGCAGTGATACCTTGGACGCTTCACTTCTGCTGAAACCGGCTCTACTAAGCTCTCTGGAACTGCTGCAGCGGACACTCTTTTTCTTTTGACAACTCCGGCAACAAAAGCTTCATCAACATCACAAACATGCAACTCATCCAAAACCAGTGGCTTCTCATCAAACCTACAGGAAACATACCTTGCCACATTCCTACCAAAACCGGAGGTGTACCTTGCAGCATATTCCGAGAGAGAAATCCACCGACCCAAATGATAGATCTTGCCAGCAATTGGAGCATGCTTATGATGCCCAGGACACAATCGGTGGTCAAATGCATCATGGAAAATCTTTGAGGAAGTGTAGACATGCGTCCTTTTCCTAAGGAAATTGTTTCCAGACACTCGTCGCATCACATGTGGGGCAAGTAGTTTTCCAACTTCACACATATCAAAAACAGTACACAGGGTCCCACAGTGTCCCACAGTAAATATCATAGACTTCCGGCTGATAAATCAACTCTGACCCTTGGGGTTGTTCCAAATGAAATTGACCACCACAATCCATCTGATACCAATACACATAATTACAAAGCTTCAAATGAACACGTTGCTTCTTGCGACCCTCTGAAATCCTTTGTTCTGTGCTTTTGCTCCTGCCCATGTTTCTGCGACTGAAGTTGCCCCAATATTTGCATTCTGGTGCCATCCAGACTTCTCTCGGTCGCTCTTCCTCCAAAACTTTCCAAAGCGCAGCTTGACCTTCTGGTGTAGAAAGATCTCCATCACTGAAAGTGAATCTTCTGGCCTTCAATCCCAGCTTACAAGCTTGCTCTGTGATTTGAGAATGTTCTTCACAATAGATCTCCAGAAGATCACTTCCAAACTTCTGGAAAGTCTGAGAGTCGGTCAGCGTCGGCCATATCTTTTGAAGACAGGTCAGCTCTGCTTCAATTGTTCCCATTGCTAGTTCAATCTTTTTGAGCAATTGGTTGGTCAATTGCTGATCTGTCTCGAGTTGCTCTACGCTAGACCTCTCATTCAGACTCCCTCCAAGTCGGCCTTGATCTTGTCCATCTCGCGCTGCAAGATCGCCATGCGAGTGATCATCTCCTCTTTCTGCTGCACCTCGATTGCCATCTGCGACTGCTCTTCTTCCATGGGGCGCTTCTGACTTGGTGATGACATCGTGCTCATCGGACGCGATGTCACCCCTCCTGTCAACAGCTCCCACGCTGGTCCTTGACTCTTCTCGATCTCTGCCTTCGGATACATCTTGGACATCTCGGCTTTGGCCCACTGTCTGGCATACTCCTGGTAGAAGGCCTTCGAGCAATCTTCCTGCATCCTGTCCATGGCTTCCACGTAAGCCTGAAAACTCAGTGCCCAAGCTGACACCAGTTTCCTGTGCTCCTTCATGAACTTGCCGTACTTTGGGTCCTCCTGGTATGCCTGAAAGAAGGACTTGTGCCGCCACTTCCCTTCCGGGAACTTCAACTGACCCCACTCCTTCAAGGTCATCACACCTGGAGGGCGACGACTTTTGATCTCTGGTAGTTGTCGATCTTCGAAGGCCAGAGAGGCATCCACTTCTCCGGACAGCATCGCATCTAGCATCTCTGTCTGGAGTCCCGGAAATGGCGTTCCCGAGGCACTTGGAAGAGTCATGGCTGTCAGCTTGAGAAAGAGCGGACTGACTTTGAAGCCGATCTGGTTCTCGGTCAACTTGAGGTTGAGCCACAGCAGCTGTAGCAGTCGTCGAAGATGTGCTTGACATTGTGTTTGGCTGCTGCTGCTGCTGCTTGTGTGTGCAGTAAACCTCCCTACTTCGATTTTCAATTCTACTACTTGCCAAAGTGATGACTTCCTCGAACTTTTCTGAATTACTTCTCATGCTAGCCGCATCAATCAAGTCTGACAACTTGACAATAAACAGCCCCTTGGCATTTCTGGTGAGTGTCACGGATTTTCCCCAAGAAGACACTTCCAAACAGGATTTACTCACCAGAACATCTGCGCCAAGTGCATGAAGAAAGGCATTTGAAATGAGGAAAGGCGTGGTTCCTTGAACCACTTCAATTTTCATCCATTGTTTCCCAAACGGTGCAAACAGCGCACCAACACTCTTCAAAACACCATTGTTACCAAATCTAAAAACGGTTTCAGATTCCTTCCACTTAACCATCTCACGGTGTTCTGCCTTCAAAGTAGTCAAAAGTGCACTCACTCGCTTTTCGCCGATCACGGACTTGCTTGCACCGGCATCTATGATCCCAGTGCCTGAGTCACCTAAGCTGCCATTCCTACTTTCCTCAGTTGACTCAGGGGACCTGCCAGTGACACTGAAGCTTGTCTCAATTGCTCGACGAAACATTTCTTTCAGTTTGGGAAAATATTTCAAACTCTTTTCACAACATGACTTCCCTTTGGGAATGTTGATCGCATGCAAAATCATTTCATGGGAACCTATTAAACTGAATTCTTCATTATCAACATGGTACTCAGGTGGCACCATCGTGGGCAACCAAAATTTTGAACACATCCCCACCTGCCAATTGGCAAGATCATGGCCAGGAAGTTCATCAAGAAGTTCACCACCCCCTGAGAGCTCTTCCGTGAGGATCACGTTCGCATCTGCAGTCACATTCTTGTCCTTCAGCGGGCACTCATCCTTCCAGTGGCCTCGTGCTCCACAGGCGCGACAGGTAGAGCTTGCTATGCGCTCTGCAAGACTCTGATACTTTCTGGGGCCTTTGCCCTTCTTTGACTTGTTCTTGCCTTTCCCTTTTCCATGACGAAGGGGCCAAAACCCTCGGCTGCGAAATTTGTCTCGAAGCTTCTGTCGTGCCTCCTGGTACGTGGAGAACGCCATGGCCAGTTCAGGTGAATCCTGACAAACATGGATCACCTGATCCTCGAACTCTTGTATGGCAAGTGCTGTCTCATCACCTTCCTCGATGAGCATGGCTAAGGCTTGCTCTTCATCACATTCTTCTTCAGCTGCATAGTGAATTTCATCCAACTCCTCTTCCACAAAGTTGGCTGGATACACCTTCTTGCGTCCAGCATCTGTCTGCCCAAGCACTTTGGTCGACAGGGACCTCATTGCCTTTTCCACTGCCGACGGATCATAGTTGCCTGCCATAGAGACCACACGCTTCTTGTCCTCAACAGTCAAGGCACTCTGTCTCAACATCACGAAGGCTCGAACTTGTTGGACGGTTGTTTCAGAGCCCACTTCTTCGAAAGCAACATTGATTCGGTTGACAAACGACATTGCTGACTCGTCTGTCTTTTGGACTACTCGGTAAAACGCCTTCTCAAATTTGTCAAAGGTCTGAAGTTCCTCGGCATCCTCCCAGGTCTCCAAAGCTTTCAACAGTACCTTGTAACCAGTCTCAGGGTCTGTCAACTTCGACGCATCAATGGCTCTCACCTGACTCCATGCAGTCCCTTTGCACTGCAAAGCCAACCTTGGTGCCAACATACTTCTGTCCTTCACAGGGCATATGCCCCATAGAAACTTCACCTTGTCCGCATACTCTTTGGCGCTATCGACACTAGGGTCGAAACTCGGCAACAAGCTCCACAAGTTGCTCGTCTTCTCTTCCACACTCACACTTCCACCAGGCTGTCCCTCAGCCCCGTCTGGCATCTTCCCAAGACGCTTCCACCTTTATTTTTCACTACCCAGTCGCCTCACCAGGTACTTGCCCTTCTCAACCAAGTTTTCCTTCTGGAAGTCCTCCTCCAGCGCCAGCCCGCAGGCTCCGCTGCCAATGCGAAGCAGCCTCGCTTCAACAGCAGCCACCAGCAGCAACGCCTCTGCTGCTTTTCCCACCAATGGCTCAATCCGCACCGCTGCCCACCGCTGGAGGTGAACCAATAGTTGCGGCCAAGGTGCAAATGGTAAACAACCTCCCTGACATGTAAGACCATGGGAAAACAAGGACTGCCAAAATGGCAGCTGAGGTCCAACCGTCAAGCTCACCAGGACAATAAACTGTGGAAGTTTCACAATATATATATATATATATACACACGTATACAGATATTTTTCTGCGTGTCAGTCTTTGACAATTTCACATTTCGGGGATCAGGATCACCTAGGCCCAGACTTTGTACACCCCTGTGGTGGGTCTCCCGTACTGAAGCGCATCAGAGTTTTGTTTTCAGTTTTGTTTCGTTGTGGTTGCTGATGATGTGGTTTGCATATGCATATGCATGCATGTGTATGTATATATAAATATATACGTATGTATATACCTGTTTCTGTTTCTTTAAACTGTTATTCAACCCCTTGCCGAATGCTGGGACCCGGCACCGGGTCAAGCGCGCGGTCTCAAACAAGTGAAGCCCATCCTCTTGGAGTTCCTGTCGTTCAGCCTCGGAGCTCAACGTCGGGAAATCCCCATGGTTTTTTTCCAGTGAAAAATAGGGAAACCATGGGAAAACCCTCATCTTTTCCATTAAAAATTATGGGAAACCATGGGAAAAATGGAAAAATTATGGGATGTCTTGAAATTGCTGTTCCCTTCTGATTCTGACATTGGGTATGGATTTCTTGATGTCCTATCCACGAACAACCAACAATGTCGATGTTTCACGACCCAAATCGAAATGGGTCAAGCTTAGATACCCAAAAACCATAGGATGTGCATTGTTTGCTTGCAAAGAAAATGGGATGTTTTATATATTGTCAAATTCTGTATTCTCGATACTATATAATTATGCATATATATATATACATACTCACAATTAAGTGTATGTGCCTGTGTATATGTACTGTATATATATATACATACAGACATGGTATATATCATATATGATATATATATATATGATATATATATATATATATATATTATATATATTATATTATAATTATTATAAATCATATATGATACATGATATGACTGCGGAATCTAATATGTCCACACATCTTGTACACCAAAACATGCCCTTGACATGACATAATTTTCAGCTTGACCTGGAGTTCTGCGAGAAGTCGTTGTCTGCAGCTGCAAGCTTGAGGGTTCTGAAGGTCATCCAGAAATTCCACCATTCAAACGGGCGAGGTGGACGAGGGGGCCAGATTTGACCCAGTCTGGAGCTGATTTTGGCAAATCTTGGAATTTGAATTGGGTGTTTGGCAAACAAGCATGGTTCAGTATGTTCAGAACCTGACACCTGGAAGACGAGTTGTTGAGGGAAAATGCAATGAAAATGCGGCTTCCAGGTTGAATCAGGTTGAGTCGCAAATACTCATGAGGCAGGTGCTGTGAGGCCAAAAACTTCAGCCATCTTAGGCTCTTTCACTAATCCACTCCTAAGCCAAGTCTACAGATTCTGAGTTTACAATCTTCCAAGGCTTAGATTCAAACCTGCCCATCATGTGGCTGCTCTTCATTTGAGCTGCAAGCTGCAAAGCCATGGTCGAATGCGGCGTGAATCTGGGTCGACCCTTTTGACTCTCGCCGCTATGGACCTGGATAAACACACCATCTACGATGGGAAACAAGTTCCAAACCCACCCATCATGCTTTCCCTTTGCCAGGCAATGGCCGGTGCCCCAACCTCCTCTTTTCGGCGAAGCCACCAGCCACCAGCAATCTGGATCGGACGGAGGTTTCACAATTTTTCAAGCAGGAGCGGTGTCAAACAGAGCTACAAATCCGCCCAGCTGGCCTCCAGATCAACCTGAGATTCTAGCAGCCCTACCGGGCCCTACCGAGTCGTCTTCATCCCCCAAAAACTCCCCGACGGAGCAGCGGAGCAGCTGGGCCGATCTGACACCGCTCAATTGTGCGAGTGGGATGGACCGAGTTGGCATGGGCTGGGAAAAAAAAACCTGCCATCATGACCATGAGACCATGATATACCATGGAGATGTATGTAGAAATGTAGATCAAGAACAAAGAAATAGATAGAAATAGGAATGAAATAGGTGCTTAACCCACAACTTCGATGCAGCAACCGGTGATATTTGCTTGCTGGATCACGGTGAATCATCATGGGTCTACCTTTGGTAGCACCACAAGCCACCATCTGCGGGTGTTCCGAACGAGCAAGCTCCTGATTCGCGGATCCGATCAGTCTAGCGGATTGACCTCCAAAACTTACAAAAACATAAAACCACATCCAAAAATGCTCTAAAATTGTATTCAAAAAAAAAGTCATTGAAGCCCTGAAGTTTCTCACCGAGAATTGCAGGAATCCGCCTAAGCAGCCGAATGGTACCATGGTACCCTGTCTCACTCTTCACATTCATCAGGGGGATCAACTGGGTCAAGTCGCAGAGACGTGTCCTGTGGCAGGTGGTTGAAAGCGCCACCTTTGAGCCTATCTACGCCTGGAAGAGGCGTGGGCAAACATCAAACATCCACCTTGCAAAGAAGTTCCCCTTATGAATACCATCGCCAAACCTCAAGAAAGAAACTTGTCTTAGTCTTAATGTCAACCCTGGATTAATAAACCCATGGGCTGTTTAATTGGGAAGGTACCATTTAAGTATTAGATTATGGCTATTGGAGGAGTATCCCCCTAATTAATAAACCATGGTTTATTAATCCGGGGTTGACATTATAACCTTTGCACTCAAATGTCCCAAGGGCTTGCGATGGCTACAACCTTTGGATGGTCCCAAAAAGCAGAGAAGCCTTCCCTGCGTCCAGACCAATCGATTGTATCCTCACACCGAATTTCTGCCAGCAACATCTACGGCTCCTGAGCCCAACAGGTTTCGTTGATTTCGGGAAACTCTTCTTTTTTCCCTTCAGCTTCTTCAGCTTCTTCAGCTTCAGCTTCTTCATCCCTTTCCCCCTCCAAGATCTCGCATTCTTCTTCTTCTTCCTGTGCAAAAAAATGGAAGAACTGATGCCCTGGAGATGGAAAAGGACAGGGTGGCGACGCAGCAAGTGTACAACAAAGAAACCGACGAGCACTTTGATGATGGGATGAAAGTTGAAGCAACATCTGTGCCTGCAACTTCTTTTGGATCTTCCCCTGGAACTGGTTCATGTCATAGATGCAAGGGGCTACAGGTCGACCGAACACGTCCACCTGCTTATGGAACCTCAAAAGCCCAAGTGGCCTCCAGACAAAATCAGTAGTGTCACAGCTCTCTTGGGAACCCCCAATGCAACCCAAAGTGCTGTCGCCACTTCACATTGACACCAAATGGACCACCAAAAAACTGCACGAATCGATCCGAAATGATCAAGAAGCTAAGGATTGAGAAAGCCAGCGGTTTCGGAACACCCTTTATGTTCCTGAACAAAAAGAACATTGGGCACACTGAATGCGTTCTGCCCGACACCATTCTTCATAATTTCTCATAGCAGCGTGGATCGTGGGACTCTACGGCGGTTGAACTCGTAGAAGGGCAAAAAATCCAAGATGCAACCTTTGCGAGGACGGGATAAACCCGTTTTGCCATAAACCTTCCATTTGGGGATGGTTGGAATCCCACCCATCTATGGTAATATACGAGGGATGGCTTGCTTTTGGGTATATATACCACTGTATATCTGTATCCAATCACAAATCGACGGAACCAACAATTACGAGGGGTATCAAAAAAGAATAGAACCAGGCACAAGCGGTCTGTTACCGACAGTGTGTCAGGCTGCTATGCTTCAGCCTTTGGGTTCACGCCAAGCGGCAAACAACTCCCCGTCCAAGTGACTTCCTGAAGGCACAAAGCCGAGGAAGTCCAACTGAGTGGATCCATGAAAATGGCTTGCAAACATGCATGGCTACAAACCACTTTTCAGAGCTCAGAGATGATCCAAGTACCAGATGGCCAGTTGCAGCTATAGGTATATCACCAGCAAAACTGAGAGAATCCCACCTGCCAATCATGGGAGTATGGCTAACATTGGCTAACCAACCATGTTGGCAATGTGCTGCTAAAAGTTACGGCTGACATCCTTGGGTTTATAGGTTGGATCCCAAACTTCAGGTTCTCAAATTCTGATTCTAACTCTGGCCACTTCGACATCCAGCTTAAGCGACTCAAGTTTTTCTATCCAGGGTCCAGCACGGCACCCCTTGATCAAGTGAGATACCGCTGATTTTTGTAGTAATAGTACCCTCTGGATATTAAATGTAGCTGTGGAAAATCACAATTTTACTTTCATCCATAAATATACATTGGCTATTTTCCATAGCTACTATATGTCAAATAATCCGAGTGTAACGTTCCCAACTGACCTTTCGACCCCGACCCATCCCACAGACCGTCCTAAAAGCCGAGTCCAGAGCGTGGGCTGCGCGACAGTAGTTGGGAGGGAAGCTCTTGGGCCAAGTGAAGACCAAGGAGCCTTTCTTCACCTTGGTCGATGGAAAAATCATGAGGGAAAAACCATGGTGTACCACCCACGGGAATGGTTATAGCATGTTATAGCACCTTTATGGTGATGATTGGGGGATGGTGCAAACGGCATTGCACCAAACCCACACTGAGAATGGGATAACCCAACAATCTGATATGGCTTCGTCACATGGGTGAAGACCCAGAGTAGCCATTGGATGGAATGGGGTGCCCCGTTTTTTGGACAAACCCACTTTGGAGCCAATCACTTCCAGCACTCGGGATTGCAGCAAACCCACTAGGATAAGCTACTCAATCACATGGCAACGTTGTAAATCTACATTACAATATTTATGTATATATATATATATATATTGTGTATATACATAATTATGTATATTATATATATATACGATGCAATGATTCTATTGGCTTGTTCATCCCAGCCAGTTTTCGAGCCAGTGACAATGCCATACCACTCTTTGACCTCCTTCTCACCTTCAATTCGGCTCTTCAGAATCTGCGACGCTATGCCGCTATGTACTGCAGAGATGCAATCTCAGTGATGTGGGCCACTGATTTCTTCTCAGTGATACCGTACTTACGGAGGAAGACATCTAAGTGTGGACCCTCTGGTGGACATGGACTAGTCTAGCTCGACTCAACCGCCCCAACTGGCCGATCAGACCCTCACACCATGAGTTTTAAAAATCCAACTTCTGAACGCAGCATGGCTCAAGAACCGGATGGCACCAAAGTTTAAGTTGGACCCAGAATCCATATGGGCCATATCTGAGCCATATCCCTTTCATGTAGATAGTTACACTATGCCCAAAAAACTTCGAGGACCTTGGCTAACGGCACCACGGCCTCCGATTTGTTCATGCGCAGAACATGGCTGTTGTCTTCAAACAAGGTGTAGCCCTGCAGGTTTGTCCTCTGCAACTGCCTGCGCTGACAATGGCTCCTCCAATATCTATGTGGGGTTGACATGATCAGCTGAGGTTTACTTTCCGCAACCACCAGCTGGATCACCCACAGGAAATGATGGAATTTTGGGAAACTCTGCCACCACTCTTCCAAATCAGTCCATTGCTTGCAACTCAGGCGGCTTGGCTTCGGATGACATTAAAAGTATGGCCCACCAACCACCATCCGATTGCTTACCATGAGAGTTTCGTGGTGCCCTAGCACCTTATCTCAAGGAGAGCCAATAGTAGGTGTCTGGAAACAGTCGGGAGCCAACTATATAGCTGCTTCCTTCCATCAAGAAAAAAAGCGGTCAATCAAACTCTCCCCCGAAGTCATCCTAAACCCCTCGCGGTAACTCACCTCACATTGCCAGCTTCCTCTTGCTCCTGCCCGAGCCGTTGTAGCACTGGAATTTCATGGGGCCCGGCCGAGATCCGGGACCCGAAGGATCAAATCTTGGGGCTCAGATCACTAAAAGAATCAAGAATCCAATCAAAAATTGCACATGCTTTTGACAAAGGAATCCTCAACGAGCGGAGCTTTGAAGACAAGGAACAAATACAATAAATACATAATGCGAACATATGCGAACTAAGGTAGTCTCGAATATATCAACATGTGGACGTTTGAGCCAAAATGAATATCTGAGAGTCAAGTCCCTGTTTGCCATAGTATCATTGCTTAGTATCACCTAGATTCACAAGTCCCGTAAGGCCTTGCAAGCGCATGCAAAGATTAGATCAAATTGTCATGATCATTTTAAAAGAAAAAAAAGTTAACAGGGTAATCGCTTTTCGATCTTTTTTGTGACCCCTGCTGCCACGCAAAAAATGCATCCCCCCGGCCTTCGGACTTTCAACCCATGGCATACAACAAAGTGAGGCAAACGTTGTTTAGAACACAAGAATCAACCAGCCGCAACAAAAACTGCATCGATTTAATCGATTTCCAAAAAAAACACATGAGGTTGGCTGAAAATAGTGGTTCATAGCCATTTTCCCTATTAACTTGGCTGTGGGTAGCCCATTCCACCCTTGGTTCATCGCTCCTGAATCAGCTGCTGTTGCAGCTCTTCGTTGAGGTCCTTCTGAAGACCTCGAGGCACGAGGGATCTGAATCGAAGCATCCACATCCGGTGATCTTTCAAATCCCCTATCCCCTATATAGATCTATATAGATGAGACATGCATCAACAGCCTGTCACCAAAAATAGGGAAAGATGGGGAAAGATGGGGAGGGTGAGCTTCTCAATCCTCCCCATGTCATCCCATGTCCGGTCTGCAGAGTTCACGGCAAAACCGCAACGGCAAAACCAGGTGCGGCACCTTGATCTAAATCCTCAAGGAGCTTCACCCATCCTGGAGACATCAGCGCGCCAGCTTTCATCAAAACCATCGCACTGGCCATGTCGATGGCACCATAACCTCAACAGCAGGCGGAGGATGGGGATCGGGATTTGGTGCCTGGGGTTGGATGGAAATGATTTCGGAAATGATCTATTTCCAGCCAGATAGACAGACAGACAGACAGCCAGCCAGCCAGGCAGACAGACAGATAGATCGAGAAAGATAGATCGATAGATAGATAGATAGATTGATAGATAGATAGATAGCTAGCTAGGTAGATAGATAGATAGATAGATAGACAAAAGGATGGATGGATAGATTGATCGATTGATAGGTTGATAGATTGATTGATTGCTAGATTGATAGATTGGTAGGTTGGTAGATTGATAGAAAAATTGATAGATTGATAGATTCATTCATTCATGAATCGATCGATTGACTGATTGAGAGATGGGATCTACCAGAAGTGCGAATAACTGGCAGAGTCAGATTCCCGTGATTTGACGCAGCTTGGCTCCAGGTGGCTCTTGCATTGCATGAACGTCAGCGCGCTGAGCCAAACATCACCACCTTCCTCATAGTGCTCGAAGAAGACGTCTTCCAGGTCCTTTTTTCGAAGCGCGCATGCCCCAATCATCAGAAAAATCCGCCATGGAAATTTCATGAAATCAAAAAAACATGGAAATATTTGGAACATTATGGAACTGTGCAAAGTTTGCAAAAAACTGCCAAACTTTACGGTAGTTCTATGAAGGAACCACATATTTGGCCAATTGATCTCCATGGCATCCGGCAATGCTAAGGTCCAAACCTCGAAAAATTGGGGGTGGCCCTTTACTGTGGAGGATCCATGCCTCTGCCAATGAAAATAGCTAGTCGTCCTAAATTTTTGTCGGCATTCGATGGCTTTCGGGCCTCCCACATAGGATCGGGCCTCAAAATTTGGACCCGGGCATTGCAAGCTGCCTATTCAATGGCCACGAGGTATCTCCCACATTCTTATGGAGTCCCAATGTTTGATGTTTAAGTCCCTAATTTTCCTTGCTTAAAACAAGATGTTTGAGACACCTGCCCTATCTTTCTGACCCCAGGTACCACTCTGGGATCGTTGGCCAACACTTCCACAATCTCCCGGCGCGGAGCCACCAAAACTTAGATGCTCACAGGCAAGGTTCGTCCCACTTTCTCAAAACTGTTTGAACTGTAGTAACCTCCAAAAGATAGAACAGCGAAATCCTACTAAAATAGTGATAATTTACTGTCCTATACTGGATGTTAAAGGGAAAATCTCCAACATGGCCAATGATTGGATGGTGAAAACCATGGTCTTTCCTGGTGTTTCGTGCAAAAAAGGTCCCTTCGATCAAGCGAGCACCATAAAATGGAATGGCCAACCTGCCATTTGTGGATTTGGGTCTGGTTCATGCTGACTCAAATCCACATGTTCCATGACATCAAACAATGCCAAGCAACGACTGTCACCTTCTAGTAGGTGGTCGCAGCAGCCTCCGAAAAAACAAGAGAACTGGGTATTGGTCAAAATGCTTGGCACCAGATTTTGCCAGCAAATGATTTATTATAAATGATAAAAGTGTATCTGACCGCAGAATCCAGTAAATCTGACTCAGTTGACCGGGTTCAATATGTTCAATTTGGTCGCAAACTTTCGACCTCAAGGACCCTTCGAGCATCCCAAAGCTGTGAAATCCAGAGCTGGCACCAGTCATCCCTTTGAGATCCTTTGGGCGCCTGTGTCCAAGTCTGCTAATAGCGCCATTCCCAGTGCTGTTGCTCGCACGTGAGAGCCATGCCATCCGTAGCTGTAAGCGCCGACATTGGGATCCTGAGATCCATAGGAGGCTTTGGAAAACTGAGCCACTGAGCCTGTGAGGACTATAATTTTGGTTCACCATAGATTATTGTATAAAAACGACAAAAACCATACAAAAGCATCATCTTTCTAGATATCAGCGCTTTCAAACATGATCACAAAAGAACCTTTTTTGAGAAATCTTTGGGCGACAAGTTGCAATGTCGGGTCGCGCCAAAATCATCTTGAAGATTTCGAGGTCATCGTAGGGGAGCCAAACCTGGAACCACAGCCACAGCCAGGAAAAAAGTATGAAAAATATGATTCTTGGAAGGCCAACACACCCTGGGATATGTTGAAAAAAAAAAACAGGTGTCGTGTCGTCCCTGTGTCCCTACCGGTCCCTACGTATTCCGGGTAGGGCATTTCCTGGACAGGACACTGTCTTCCCATCCATAACGATGTGTTGTCTCTCCAGCAAGATCTCGGACCACCTCGGCGGTGCCGTTCCAATCACCGTTCCAGTGCTACTCAGTTGGTGACTTTTGGTTGTGAAGGGTGAGTTTCAAGATGTTTTTTTTCTGTCTGGGAATAGGGAAACTGGCAGTGATTACTCACTTGCAATGTTTGTGCCAATATTTTCACCGCCATCTCTGGGTTTAATTCTGGTGCAAATGATTACCAAATCCCATCATCAGTGCCAATTATGACAAAAGTCTGCGGGCACTGGGGGCCCATCTCTGAGCAGGTTCAACATAGGGTACCCCATGGTACCCCTAAATCCGATCAGGAGGTATATGTTCCTTCCCCAAACAGTGTGTTCACATCTGGAAGCATTGCGATTGTTCTGGCTGGGCTGATCCAGGGGTCCTTTTTTTGGTGACCACTGTAGCACAAAAGTTCATAATTCGTCCGTTTCCAAAGAAAGTCTCACACAAAACATGTCCCTGGAGACCTCTCTTGCAAAGGTGTGTTATCGCGTGGGTGCTGTGTCCTTTTTGAACTGTGTGGCGGTCGTAAGAGATTTGGCGCTCTTAGGGTCAGAACCGCATGTGCTTGACTTCGGGTTTTTTTCATCAAGGTGGCAGGCACAGTGCTTTGCGCGCTTGGCTAAAAGTTGACAGGCAAGGGTCGACATGACAAGTGCCTTTGGCAAGTGCACTGCTTCGGATGCCTCAGCTTCATTTTTTGGTGTTATATGCAGTAGTGTTGTTCGGGACGCCGGAAATTTCACTCTCGTTGTGGCCCAGTGCCCACCCTGATATCGCTCGCGCAACCCTCTCCCTCATTAATTACCTTGTACGTGCTGTCAGATGCTGATCAAATCCTCTCAAATGTCCTTCTACGAAGATCTTGACGATATCGTGTTAGAGGTCCTCGTTTAAAAACCCTTATGGTACGCTCTTTGGAGGTTCTTGCAAAAAGATCTTGTAACTCTTCCCGGAACAATCAGACACATCCATATCACCAGCTTGTATCCAACACACTATATCCTCATGATATCATTAGATCCCAATCCCCATGGACATCCCCAGTATATCCGCACCTCCGCTGCCAGCATTTCCACATGGATAGGACCAGTAGACTCGCCGTCTTGGAGTCCCCATCAATGGCGTCTTCGTTCAGATTGGCCTGGCATCGCCATGGTCAGACCATATGTGGCTAAGGGCATCCATCCCATAGCAATCCCATAGACTGGGTGTATAAATCTCCAGTGATTGGTGACGATCGCACTTGAAAAAATATGGTGTGTCTGAAAATGAAAACCCCGTGGCGTTTGGATAAAGCAAAAAAACGTATAGTCATTTTTTAACCCATTGTCAGTTGTACATCCCATATCATCCCATTATATCCTCATGCCTGTTGGTTTTAGGTCAATCCCAATGAAATCCACCTGAAAGCCTGAAAATCTCACGTCACGTCCCCTGCCTTGTCTAAGGCACTGCTGAGTGCCACCTTGTCGCGCGTGGCAATCGCCTTCACCAAATCCAGATGCGCGGGCCAACGGGGCCAGTAGTCTTCCACCTGACACCAGGGAGGTGAGGGCCAAAATGGTAAGGATACCATTGTAAGGTGGGAAAAATGCTAGGAAAACATGGGCATATGACCGATTACCCATGTTTGGGATGGGAAAACACCGTGTTTTACAACCCGAGGTATCAAAATGGGGGATACCGACAAGAAGAGGAATGACAATTCCGAGGCTGCTGCTCTTCAGTTGAACCAATGGGATGGAAGGCGGCTCGGGACCTCCGATTCTGTGCAAATCAGTAAATCAACTCATAGACCGCCTAAATCTTCATCATTTTCCCAACATCAAATGGCCATTTTATGGGTATACCCGGAAAAAATAAACTTCTCAAACAGACCAATATGTGGCTTTCTAAAATGGAGGATACATGAGGATACCCACAAATCATTCATTTTCATAGGATTTTCGAGTGTAAACATGTATAAACTAGTATAAACCATCCAGCTGTTGGGGATTTTATGGAAACCTCCCAGACCTGGCGACCTGGCGGTGCAACTTCAGGAATTCCTCCACCTCCTCAGGCTCCAAGAAGCCGACGGGATCTGCACCCAACCGCAGCCATTCGCCCATGCTGTGCAGCATGGTGCCGTCGAAGCTATCAAAGAGTACCTACATAAATAAGGCGAATCACAAAAGTGGGCTCCAAAAATGAAAGATCTGACCCAGCAATGATGGTTTTAAGCGCGGGTTTGATACCCAATTTCTGGCCATAAGAAGTGAAGAAGTGATAATTCACCATCAACTTTGTCCACAAATTAAAAATGGTGATATATAGCCGTACTGATCATTGAATTGTATGGGGGGTGTCAAACACCCTTTTCCGGGATGGAGTGTACTGTATCCGGAATTGTCCCTCAACCGGAGTAACCATGAGGGCTTGGGGGACCCAAAAAAATCGGGGATTTTTTTTCCGACTCCCAAGGGATGGCAGCTTGGACAACATCCCACCCATACTTGGCCAATAGCAACGGCCATGTGCAATTCGTTTTAACCATCAAAATAAGCAGTATCCCCAACAAGCAACCAAGTGTCTGCATCGAAACAAGGTATATAGATGCCCAAGCCGCAGCATCTCTCGCCATGCCGAGCTTGTCGTCTAGAGGATAGATCAACAGGAACAATGGGTTTTGTTTCCAAATTGGGGGATAGCCAAAAATGTTTGTTTCCCTTCAAGTGATGAGAAACTTGAGATTTGAGGGGTCCAAATTTTGTGACAGCCCCAAAACTAGAGTTATAGGACCCTCCAGGTGGAGGTGTCGGTGGTCATTCCTTCCAATGTCTGGATCCAGGGGATCCAGGGAGTCAAGCCATTGTACCGAGCCACTTTACAACGACCCTCATCGTTCTTCTCCTTGAGCCGCTCGACAATCGCTTCCTAAGAGGCAACGTTTGACACCCAGGCTGGCTGTGGATCGAACCCATCTCCTGATCCCATCTGATCCCACTACATTTGGCAGGTGCTGATATGGGTCATCTGGTTCAATCTGGTTCATCAAAAACACCCAAGGTTTGAGCACGTACTGCCTCGATGCCCAATTGCTGCAGTTTTATAGAATTTTGGGATCGGAATTCCGCTCCATTCATCTTTTTATGGGGAAGCAAGCACCTCATTCGCAGCCCCAGCGGCTTTGGCTCGGGGAAGCACCTCCTTGTGCCAAAACTCCATGGCCCAGGATTGCTGGTAAGATTCAACGTAGGGCGGATAGAATTCCATCAGCACTTCCTTTTCGGCAGAAACTATGGACGGGCGACTGATGAAAATTGGGCTCTCGATTTCGCAGGTGTTTTCTTGTTCAATGAATGAAACAAATTTGTTTAAGAACTTTGGCAAAACGAAAGCTGAGGGATCCTTGACATTACATCATTCAAGCCCCCCTCAACTCCCCAAACTTCCCCGAAATGACTGCAGTGTTTGAGGCTGGCCTTTGCGCCCGCTACACTTGCATAAATTGAAGTACTTTTGCGAAGATGAGCAGCCGGCCCGATCAATCCACCTGTTTCTTAAATTTGTTGCATATAAATCCATAGATACTTGGGATCTTTTGGGCATAAGCCAATTTGATGTTTTTTGTTGGAAATCCGACATCTTCCAAGGCACAAGGTAGCTGCCGTTGCTGAAGCTCTGAACCTCCGGCAAAGATTCCAGCAGAGCATAGGCAAAGTCGGGAATTCCGCTCACCTGTCCGCCGCAAAATCCCATGGGATCCACTGATTCCATGGGCTGAGCTCCCTCCCAGTTCCCCGACCTGCAGCCCGCTGATCAGGATGATTTCTGGATCGTCTTTGCCGATAGTCTCGACCAATAAATCAATAGCTTTCAAATAGGACCTCCACTGAGTCCAGATGAGAACGTCTCAAACCCATGCGTGCAAGTCACAAACACCCATAGACATAGATAGATAGATAGATAGATAGATAGATAGATAGATAGATAGATAGATAGATAGATAGATAGATAGATACATAGATAGATAGATAGATAGATACATAGATAGATAGATAGTAGATAGATACATAGATAGATAGATAGAGAGATAGATAGATAGATCAGATAGAATACATAGATAGATACCTTGATAGATACATAGATTAGATAGATAGATGATAGATCATAGATAGATAGAAGATTAGATACAAGATAGATAGGATAGATAGTAGATAGATACATAGATAGATAGATAGATAGATACATAGATAGATAGATATGATAGAAGATACTAAGATGATAGATAGATAGCTAGAATAGATAGATATATGAGGATATACTCCCTGTAGTATGTCCGTGGGTTTTGAGCATATGTATGTAGGATGTATGTATGTATGTATGTATGATGTATGTATGTATGTATGTAGGTATGATGTTGTATGTATGTATGTATGTTGATATGTATCTATTGTATGTATGATGTGTATGTGTGTATGTATGTATGGTATGTATGTTATGAGTATGTATGTATGTAGATGTATGTATGATGTATGTATGTATGTATGTATGTATGTATGTATGTAGTGATGTTGTATGGATGATGTATTGATAGTATGTATGTAGGTATGTAGTATGTATGTATGTATGTAGGTATGAGGTGTGGAGTAGGTAGTGGAGGGATGAGGTAGGGATGGAGGGAGGGATGGGTAGGATGCGATGTACTGGGATGGCATGTATGTAGGATGTTATGTATTGTGGTAGGTAGGGAGGGATTCGTAAGGTATGGATGTAAGGCTATGTACGTTATGGGACATGTCAGTATTGGGATATGCTCATGAATTGAGGTACGGTTGGTGAACTCCTGCTCGCAGATGCGCCTGTCGGTATCGTACTGCGCCGCAGCTGGATGTAGGAGGATGGAGGGAGGGAGGGAACGTAGGACAGAGAGCAGAGAGGCAGATAGCAGGAGGGAGCAGAGAGCAGAGCAGCAGAGACTCATATATTCATACTCATATATTCATATATCATATATCATATATCATATATCATATATCATATATCATATATCATATATCATATATCATATATCATATATCATATATCATATATCATATATCATATATATATATGTACACATATGTATACATATGTATAAACTTAGAACGCATCAGTTGGTAGGGCTCCCAGAATCTCCAAATACCGAAGTCTCGAAAATGGCCTAAACTCCTGTGACAAAGAAGTGTTCATCCCAACAAAACCTGCCAATGAAAGTCTGTTTGATCCAAGCTACGTCTTGGACCTGGGACTTCGACCCTGGCAGGCACGCAAAGCATCCCTCCAAATGCTCCTCTTCTGATCATTCTGATCCTCCTCAGACTCAGCAATCTGCTCTTGAACCCATTTTCGCACTGCTTCTTGCACCTCTTCCTGCGACTTGACTTGAGTGACTTTTTTTGGTTCGTGTTGATTGGAAAGACTAACGAAGTAGAAAGACTTATAATGACGGAAATGTGCCCAAAAGAATTTATTTCATATCCGGACAGGTCTTCTCTTCTGTTCATATTTGTGACTTACAAGGTAATGTTGGGAACGATGCAGTCAGAATACCCGCAACTGGCTTGGGGGAAGATTCCCAAAAAGTTGTCAGAATCGAGGATGATAAGTGCTGTTGGAGCTTCATCTCTTCATCTACACAATCAAAAATATTAAGGGTGTTGGATTATATATATATATATACATATATATATATATACATATATATATATACATATATATATATATACATACGGGATTCGTAGCCACATGTTTGGGGCAACGATATTGTTGTTGTGGCTCATTCTGGTTCCAAGGTTTTGACCCATATCTGTGTCTCCTCTTGGAATCAACAAAAAAAAACGGCTGTCCTTTGGAAGCTTTCCGCGCATGAAGCGAGTGAAACTTGCGTCGGGGAAACAACCGTCATAATCTTCCCCTTCATCAAGCTCCTCTTCCTGCGCACATTGGACAGACCGGGATGTGGACCACAGGGATGGTTTCAACAAGCACTAAAATGGAACTGGAGGTCCTTTTTTGTGACCAAGTTGACCATTGCATTTTCAAAAGAATCTGATTCTGACAGAGCAACCACCAACCCTTAACACTTAATGAAAAACCCCAGGGAGGAGAAGGCTGTGATCTCTTCATACTTGTTGCGGATTTGTAGATACCAGTCCCTACTTACTACGAAAACCAACAAATGAAGCAGTGCTTTTGACACCAAAATCCACCCCGGCTCAGGAACAAACTCCAGAGTACAGTGCAGGTTTTCTATCTGTAGGAATCCGATGATAGAAATGATTTGCCACAAACCCCCAAAAAATGCAACCTGCATGTCAATCCTCGCCAATCCAATCCTGACTCAAGATGAACCATGTCCTCCGACGAATTAGAACAAAGCATGTTAGAGTGTTAGAGTTTACGTACATGTTTTAGGAGTGGAATTCGGGTGCTGACAACAGATCAACCAGGAATCCGCTGAAATCCGAATTAAACCAGCCAGAACAAACATGGATCTTCCCACCATTCCATGGTCACCTGAGCACTGAAACCACTGAATTCTGGATACGGACAAATTTGGCTCTTCGCCAAAAAATACCTTGGAGATCAGGAAAATTCCAATGGTTTTTCATAGTTTCCCTATCAAAGCTGGAACAAATTGGCGGAGAATTATCCATTTAGGAACCAAACCCACTATCATATTGTTGGTTGCATTCTGATTTTCTATCCTCAGTTTTATGGTTGCTGCTAAATTCCCCGTTGTATCCCGTGATATTTATTTAGCATTATATCCCATATATAGAATGTTGGGTCTAATGCCCCCATATATAACCTTTGTTGGTAAACTTTTTAAAATCATCTTATGAGTATGTATACTTATATATATATACTCATAAACCCATTGTATCCATCATAAACCCCGACAGATGTCACCCCAGATTAATGAAGTCGGAATTTTTTTTAAAAAAAAAAAAAAAAAACTTATGCTGCCCCCAAAGTAGTGTTTTCGATTACTCTCAAAATGGAGAAGGCGGGCAACCCCCCAACTTAGTCATCTGCTTATTTAGTACGGTCTTGTCGTTTAGCATAGCCGTCCAAAATCTCAGAAATTGACCCCTCTGTAGATGATTCAGCCATCAAAAATGACCATTCTTCAATTGCCAAAGGCTCCCTCCGAAAACCAACTCGTCGAACTAGTCATGGTCATGGTTTCCAATGGGTAAAAAATTGGGATGACCATGACCCATCCCACCTTGAGTTGGTGGATCCTTTTCCACATTTGTTGGTTGTACCGCTCACCCTTGGGTATATCCTTAATCATATGAAGGTGATTACAGATCCCATGAAATCTTACCCCATGCTTACCAGTAAAATTTATACCTATTTTAATTGTTACTATTATATATAGCACCCCCCAGACAAATAGAAGTTCCTGACATCCCAATTTGAAATGGTGGCAAATCATATGTTTTCATTTTTTTTGCTGCATTTTTTGGGAATCTATATAGTTATATAGTGTAGTTATTACATCCCCATTCATCTCCAATGAAAACCAACGTTTTTCCTCCTTCCCACGCATCCCCGGTTTCCTCCGGTGCACAGCCACCTTGGAGTGCTGCCGCAGCGCTGTAGATGGAAAGTTTCAGAACCTGCGCCGGAAAAAAAAAAAAAAAACAGGAAAACCTGTGGTTTTACCGAGGCAAATTAGAAATCACCCATATGTTTTTTAAAGTGTACTATTTTAGCAACAAAAATTTGGATTTGCCAGGGAATATGCCATTTGTATATTTTTTAGGTTTCATGCCAGACATGATCAAGTCGAATCATCGGCACGCAAACACTTGGAAAGGTGTCAGAAATGTTGGTTGAATGATATCAACGATGAAAGGGAATAAGATAAAACGAGACGAGACAAAATGAGGTGGATATGTTTTTTTTGTTCCAAAAATGTAGATTTTCCATTGCAGCATTAGATACCAGAGGTTCGAAGGTTTGATGTACTATTTTTGTATCTAAAGACATTTGAATTTGTGTCTCACATTTATAATCCCATGCCCCTACTACTAAACGTACCGCAAATATTAAAACTAAGGTCCATCCTGACTTTGGGGGAAATTTCCAGTTGGTCAATTTGATTTTTAATTGATCCTCGTTAAAGATCAATTCAAAATGAATCCAAATTAAAAATTTATCATGTTTCATTCAGGAAAGAAACACATCATTCCCAAAAATGATCGGTTTGTTGTTTCATGAATTTAACCCCAGAAAACTGTAAGTCATCCACCGTGGGTGTGGTAGTAGTATGGTAGTTTTTGTCACCGAGGCAACCCAACACGGGCGAAGGAAATATTTGGGAAAAAATGAACCCAGTTTTTGCAACGCAACATTCCAGCGTTCCAGCATTCCCAGACCCAGAGATTGAAAACCAACAGTCACAGCTGTTGGGAACATCCCAGATAGCAAGAAAATTTGGTAGGGGTCGTTTTAGATAATGGGAAACACGTGACAATTTTGTTTTGACAGCAAGCCATCACTTAATTGGTTTTTCAATGGTTTGACACAGACCCAAAATATTGTCATGAAACAAACCTATAACAACCCAACCACAACACAATTCACCTTGCGATTCTCCTCGACACTGGCACCAGCACCCATGGCGACGAACTGTGACAAACCACTCGGTGGTGTTCGTCCAGAACGCAAATCAAATTTTGACTTTGTCCCAGAATGATTCCACTGCGCACAAATCGTTGAATCAGATGCGAATTTATTTCATGCGTTGCGGGATGTTTGACATGTTGATACTGCAAATTTTGCGGGCAAACACACTGAGTTTTCAACTGTTTGAAGAAGAAAAAATTATGGGTCTTGGAACCGCTGGTGGCCATGTGCAACATGAAACTGAGGAAATTCAAATGTCACATACCAATCTGAGTGGCCTCAAAACGCTGTGGTGAACAAACTGTAACAAATGCACTCACGCCTTTTTGCAACGAAGGGATGCAACTGTGGCCTGTTTTTCTCCACACTTTCCGGCATAGGCCAGCAGTGCATCCCAACATTGCAAGACGTCAATATCGCATGCACAAGCACCAAGTTGTAAGACACGTTCCAACCTCAAACGCGACGGCCCATCGGCCAAATTCGAGTCGTGGCCGTGCATACCACGGCGTCAGCTGATGTTCAAACTCCAAGCCAAGCGTGGCATTGAGAATTTCCCTTGCTGCAAAACGATCGGCGTTCAACAAACACCTTTTTCCTTGAACCAGGGCCTCACAGATATCCACACAGTTTTGTGTGATGAATGCCATGGACTGTTCCCATGAAACTGAAGCAAACGTTCAAGTACTTCTGATTGTGCGTGTCATCCTAATGCAGTGGCCATGCAGCTGTAAATCCACAGGTGAGTATGGAACACAATCTTTTGTACTCCTCCTTGGACACGTGAGCCTATGGCTTCGATGTCCACAATCTGCACCGCATCTGCATTTCAAAGACACGCAAGTTTTCAAACATCTGGCATGCAAAACCCCGGGATTGAGGGTTGCCCGGTACCCTTCGCCTCAAGTTGTTGATCCAATTTCTCTCAAAAGATCTGAGTAATGTTGAAATCTGCTTGCAATCAGTTCCTCTCCACGTGAGCGTTGGCGATCTGCCAAAACTTCCAGCTTATCACCCATTCTTCGAAGTAGAAGCATTCTGGTTCCTTGTTCCATAGGTTGGGCTCCATTCATAGAGTCCAGCAGCAAAAGAATGCAGTTTTGAACTTCATGGGCATCACTGAAAGCCTCTCGTGCAAGACATCCATTTAGCTCGTTCCTCAGTGTCTCGTGGATCTGAGTCAAACTGCTCATTGGGGATGCTAGTGCCACATATGGATCGTTGGTAGGGGCCTCGCTTTCTGCACCTTCATGAGAACTGGCTGGAGCTCCTGTGTCACCCATATCAGTGTCGTCTCCAGTTGCCAGACCACGCGTTTGGTGAAAGACCTTGGCCATATACCTTCCAGCTCCCATTGTTCTTGAAGCAAGCATGTTGGCCCTCTCAACTGAGTACATGTGTTGCCTCTGATCCATAGTGAGAGTACTATGGGAGGTAAAGCCTCCCAACATGACCAAGCCATGGTGCAGTTCATCATGGCCATCAGAAAGCATTTCTTGGTTCGACTCCAGTTCATGGACTGTTCTGCGTAGATTCGCCACCACCTGTTGCAACTCGTGGTGCTCCCTTCTCAAGGCTTCATACTGATTTTGCACTTGATTGTACGCAGAATCCAAAATGGACATCTGAACATATGAATGCTCATAGCTGGAGTAGGCATCTCTCGCCATTCGATACGTCTTGAAGAGGAAAATGCACAAGCAAACGACCGCCATCAAAATGAAAATGAACATCGTGTTGGAAGGAAATGCTCCTCCTTGGTCTACGCTATTGGGCTCTTTTGAACACTGAAAAACACCTCCATGGAAATTGTCATCAACCATGGAGTCAGTCACCATAGCCATCGCCCTTGGGGTTGCTGACTCAAGGCCCATCAAAACCAAAACACGTGCTATTTGTTTCACCAATTTTGACACTTGGCGGCCTCCACCATGTCTTTCGACTTGGGCTTGATATTCAGGTTCACCAACCACAGCGAATCCATCACCTGCAGCCACATTGAGTTCATGGAGTAAAAGCCGAATCCGCTGAATTCCCAACGCTTTTGTTCCTATGTCTGAAAGGTTCCACAAGGTGGGAATTTGAATCAACTGGATCAAACCTTCTCGAACTGCATCTTGAATCCACAATATCTTCACAGAAAGATGCTTCACCTTCCCTGTTCCTTGTCTCATTGCAAGTTGTCTTCCTGATGAAGAGTCAGTGAATCATACGTGATCAATTTCACCACCGCAAATGAATTGGATACACCTTTTCAAGAAAATTCCATCGCTGAGGGCACTAACCATTGAATGGAGTTCTGCTTCACAACTGGAAAGACTCACTACGCGCTGAGACCTTGAGCTGGCAAAGAGGAATGAGCCATTAAGCATGTGCACTCCGCAGCTCGTTGATCTTCTGTGCGTTTGGTTCGAACTCCAGTCACTATCACTGAAAGTTTCAAGCAGCCAATATTGGTCAGTTGAATGCCACTTGCCCTGACCCCAACTGGAATTTCAAGAAGTACGCAATAGTCTGGTGTGGACTTCAGATACCCCACCAGCTTTTTCAATCGCTGCAATGCAGTGTAAGTAGGCCTCGACATGGCCCCACTCAACTCCTTCACCGTGAAGAGCAGATCTGGTCGATCTCTGGCTAAGTAGAGGCACGTTCCTACAATGGACCGGTAGGAGAACGCCTCCTTTGGAGGAAGCTCCTCTGATTTGTCTTCAACTTGGATGCTTGAGTCACATGGTATGGCCTGGGGTCTTGTTTTCCCAAAGCACTGCTCATAGAGCTCCACCACTTTTTCAGCACTTGTACCCGGCAATAAAGCTAGGCCACGTTCTGTTCTGCAGATTTTCCTCTTGAGGAAACTGATTTCACTGCCAATGCCTTTGAGTTCTGAATGACTGATTTTGTAAACCTCTGCAAACTTGGGCAAAAAGGTCTGTTGCCAATAAGCGCGGTCACCACAGTACCGAATGTCGTCCACATGCACCATGATGCAGCACTGAGAGTTCTTGGCCAAGCAGGGCTGTTCCTTGCACCATTCAAAGGACATCTTTTCTGAAAGGAAAGAACGCAAATGCCAATACCAGCTCTTTGCTCCAAGCCTCTGACCTGGCAAGTTGCGCTTCACTGTATATTGCTTTCCCAAAAGGCTAACCAGCATCGGTGAAGGTTGGTCCACCATAAGAAAAGCATCTTTCACGTCCAAAGTGCCAAGGCAAACCTTGCTCAAGCTTTCGTTTTCACAAGTTGGCACATCAACCAAAGACTGTAGAAACTTCATCGGCAAAACGTTCAGAATATGGGTACTTGTGGCTGGAGAATACGTGTCTGATCTTTTCTCCCAGAAGGCAAATTCCCTCGCCACAAGTCTTGAACGCCGCAACCAGCGCTTCTCACCGCTGCCGTCAGGGTTGACCTTGTCTTTGAGACGCCAATCATACACAAATTTTGTTGTGAGAGTGCTGCTAGCGTCCAATTGTTCTGAGTTGCCTTCCACAATCACATTCATCTTGCAAAGCCTCGACGGCTCTACTGTGTCAGCTACTCTATCCACCCATGACTCGGGTTCAGGTGGATGGCAGTCTGCAGGGTATTCAGACCAAAGCTCAACGGGCATATCTCCAATAGGAGATTCATCTTTCTCCTCCTCAAGCCATGCTTCCAAACTCAAATGATCATCCAAACTCAAGTCACTGTTGTATTCATCCATGGTGTGAAAATTCTCACCTGCAAATTTCACCGTGCGCACCATTGTTGCATACTCTGCTGAGATGCGCTCCAACCTTTGTTTCTTTGCAGTTTCCACTCTTGCTCGTTTTGAGTCATGATCATCTGGCTCTGTCTCATGTTGACGTGCGCTTGGGGAGGTTCTTGGTGTTGTGGGAACCCTTGCAAAAACATCTGGAGTCTGTGGCACATCAACTGGAGGACCATGTACAGAGGAAGAAGGACCTGACGCAATGCTGGGCACATTCAACGCTGTATCAACTGCCTGAGGCTCTTTGGACTCCTCAGGTGGGTCATCAAAGATTCCAACGGGATTTGGAAACCTCACTTGTTTTGGCGCAACTTCTGAAATTTCTTCTCCAACTGAAACATCAACTGGCTGTGCTGCGGGTAAGGGTTTGTCATGCAGAGTCATCTCACTCAGCTCTGTCTCTTCTCTCACCTCTTCTAAATGTTTCTGACGTACTGCCTCTGCATCCTCATCAAAGAATGCACTGGGTTCAACATCGCCTGCTGGCGCTCCACCACTGGCAGTCAAAGCACTTGGTTGTGCCTTTGTAGGCAAGATTCTACCACCAAACCCCGTTTTGTATTCCCATGACCAGCACCTGAAATTCATGTAAAACGCCAAATGCCCACGCCATGCTGTTGCAATCCTTCTGATACTGCGTGTGATCACCAGCTCATGACCATCAAACAACAGATATGTGTCCTGAGGATCTGTTTTGCCAAGGAAAAACATACGTCGCCATCGTGCTGTGCCTTTCCCTGAAACCTTTGCAAATCCAAAAACAGGTTCACCAAAGTTGCAAATTGCACCACCGTAGTCTTTCTGATACAGAACTTCATATGGTGTGGCACCTCTCGTTGGTGTAAATCGATTCAACAGAAAGCAAGCATGCCTGAATGCCCAGCTCCACAATGGGCTATTTGTGGAGAATTCCACTCCCACCTGTTCACTCAAGAAGTGCATCAACGTTCCTGCCAAAGGCCTGATGCGTCCAACTGCATTTTCCACTAAAGAATTGCCATGTGAATATGGTGGTGAAGTGGTCTGACGTGTGGGCAAACCCATGGCTAACCTTGCTCTGACGACCATGCGCAACAACTGGCGCAATGTTGGCTCATTGTCACACATAAAAACCAACTCTGAGTGCCCCACAATGCCTGCAAAACCAAGCAACTCACGCACCATCAAACTCCACTGGTTCTTGCTGCGTAGCGGCACTGCATGTAAATACCCAGTAGCGCTATCTGTCATGACCAGTGTGACCATGGTGTCAACATCTTTCTCAACCATTGTCTCAGGAACAGCTTTGGTGTAGCAGAAGTCAAAGCTTATGGTTGCAACACCTGACCTCCTAGCTCCATCTGTTCAACTGCTTGTCAGCTCTTGCACGAAAACAGACACAACTGGCGCACCAAGGAGCGTAAGGGAGATGTGTCAAGCTGTGTTGTTCCTGTTCAGCAGCTGATGGTGGCACCTTCAAGTCAACTGATTTGGGAATCCTGCTCAGTTCTTTCATGGATTGTTCTGCCGCTGAGTGAATGATCTGTAACTCCATGTGCTTCTGATGGTTCAGCAAACGCGTAAAACACTTCACTTTGGAACCTGAAGTGCTCAAAGAATAGTATGCCAAACCAGTTCTCAACGCTTGCAATGAGCTCTCTGGTGTAAGCTCAACGCCATTGACCAGCACCATGTCAGTCGGTGAGGGCTCAAAAATGATGCGTCCCTCCAATGGCACTTCAGCTCCTCCTGACACCTGATCACCTTCTTCGATTTCTCTGCCTACAACTTCATCTTCAGGGGCAATTGCAACATCAACGTTTGGTTGTCTGTCACTTTCTCCAAACAACGCAGGCTCATCACCAAGCAATGAAAAACCCATCAAAATTGGCTCCTTGTCTGAGTCAGTGATGATCGTCAAGAGATCCCTGGGCCCTTCATAGCCGTATATTTCTGCTCCCAAGTCCACCAAAGCATTCATGGGCTCACACAGTTCCAAAACAAACCACTCTCCCATGTCACGCAAAAGTGTTGTCCTGTATAAGCTGCCACTCATCTGAGGTCGAAACAGCGTGGGGTCCTGAAAGCAGTTTGAGTGGTGACGTCCTACACCACAGTGATTTTCATCCAAATGCCATCCTGCAGGACCTAAACGCAAATCAGAAGTGACATCTGCTCGAACTGCCCTAACCACATGCTCTGGCTGTTGCACATTTGAAGCATTAAGGTCAGAACTGATGACCCTGACCCATCCCTTGACAGTCACGCTCATGTTCTGTAGCTCAATTGGGACCTTCACACCGGCCTCATGGGTTAAAACCTGCTCTCGTGAATCCATGCTCCATCCAGCTTGCAAAAGTCTGCCATAACACAAAATGGGCTGTGTGACATGCGGTGAAATTGCTACCCTTTCTTTCAGCAAAACAAGTCGTCCAGTCTCATCCAAAAGTCTGATTTCAACATCACGCATGGTTTTCACTGGAATCAACTTGCCCTGTGCATCATGAAGACGTGTGGTGTCCTCACCTGTGTCACTCCCACAGCTGGCATATGCAAGTGGAAACACTGCTGCATCTGCACCTGAATCAAGCAAAATGTTACACATGTCGCCATCTTCAGAAGGAACCTCTGTGATCATTGTTCGAACTTCTCCTTGTTGAGCATTTTCTTCAACATCATCACCAATGTAAAAGTGAATGGCTCGGACTGACCCTACACTTGACTTAGGGCTGTCCCTCAGGTCACAAACAAAATGTTCTGGACCATCATCAAATGAATTCATCTCGGAAATGCGTGAAACTCGATACTGCGTCTGTTGCTGGGTCTGCTGAGTTGCATGCTGACCACCTTGTGCAGAAACACCTCCACCCTGCTGAGAAACGCTCGTAACTGCAGTCCAGTCTGATTGATTTGAACCACCTGCAGATGAAGGCGCTAGCACATGTCTCACAACACTCCAGCAATCTTTCGCAAAATGACCTGGTTTGTTGCACAAGTAGCATGTCTTTTCTGACTTGCCACCTTTCCCTTTTCCCTGGGTCTGGCTCGATTTCCCTTTGCCTGAATTGTTGCTCTTGTCATTGCTCGCCTTTGACTTGTTCTTGTCTTTGCCTTTCTGTTTTGATTTGCCCTTTGAGCTACCCTTCTCATGCTTCCCTTTTCCTTTGTCATTGTGTTTGCCTTTTCCCTGAATGCGATCCACCTCCATGGGCTTAACATCTGGTCCAGTGTCATCAGCTCTTTACAAACGATTTGACCACTTCTGATGAGCTCTGTCCCAGCGTAAAATCTCCTCACAGCATATGTTGAAGTCTCCTTCAAACTCAAACTCAAATGTGTCTTCAGCGCTCCAGTGATGCAACGCAAGGCAATAGCTGATTTAAGCTCATCACTCAACGTTGTCCCAGCACGCCTTGTTTCCTCATAGGCATCCTCCAAGCGTAAGAGCTGAGCTTGAAGGGGTTTTGACATGCTGAATGCTGGCCATGCCGTTACACTGGACAGCAATGAAAGTCCACGAGCTTGAGTATTGGGGCGCATAGCTAAAACAAGCTGGCGCAATGCTTCAAATCCATTACCATTGGGAGTAGCCCTTACAATGGACAGGGCACGGTTCTTGACCAACCCAGCCAACAACCCATAGAGCTTGGCTGAACGTTGTCGAACTTCTAAAGGACCAGATTCAATGTCAAGGGCCTTTGAAGGCTCTTCTGTCACTTGCTCCAACTCTTTGGTGAATCCCTCATCCACGCAAATGAGGTACTGGCTCAACTGCCATAGCCAGTCCCTAAAGTGTCGTTGGTCTTGTTCCTGATTGGGGTAGTCAAAGATGGGAGGTCGATTGACAAGCTTTGACCAATCAACCTGGGCTTTCAAAATCACTGCTCCACCAGTACCGGTGCCTGATGAAGCTGCTGTTGTCGTTGTTGATGCAGCCACCTGTTGAGCTGCCTGAGCTGCATTTGCTGCAGCCTGAGTTGCCTCAGCTATCTGAAGCAAAGCCGCTTGGAAAATCCCAGCGTCCACCTGTTGTGCCATGTCTCGCACAAGTCAAGCCACCTCCAGAAGCCCAATGCACAGTCAGATTATAGAAAACCTCTGTATTGCACCAGAAATTCCAGAAATGTACAATTGAAAGCAAGCAAATGAAAATTGTTCTCGTTCACCTTGTTCCCAACTGTCTCAATCCCTTAAGGAAAACAGTTATTGCAGCAACACTCCAAATCCAACCAGCGCTCAGATTGAAAACCCTTGCCACTTCCAGAAACTGTATGTACCACGTGTGCAAATAGATCTAATGACCAGTATGCAGACTGGTGTCCAGCAAAGTCCAGAAATGTTCCAAGTGGGTCCACTGCAGCCTAATCCAGTTTGGAGCCGTCGCCACCTCCACAATCAATGGGTCACAGCAAAGGGTGTAGCAAGAGCCAAGGGAACTAGCTCCGCTACCATGCAAAACGATCGGCGTTCAACAAACACCTTTTTCCTTGAACCAGGGCCTCACAGATATCCACACAGTTTTGTGTGATGAATGCCATGGACTGTTCCCATGAAACTGAAGCAAACGTTCAAGTACTTCTGATTGTGCGTGTCATCCTAATGCAGTGGCCATGCAGCTGTAAATCCACAGGTGAGTATGGAACACAATCTTTTGTACTTGCCAAAACATTTGTTGTATCACCAGCAATCAAAGAATCTCTCACATCGTTGTTGTCGGTGTAGGTCACCACAGCACCTGAAAGGCTTTTACCCCAAACAAGGAAGGCACAGAACAGTGCAAAGAACTTGCGCTCGTATTTTTTGCATCTCTTGCCAGCAGGGTTCAGCGCATGTTGGAGGTCAACTGTTTGGAGAAAAACTTCACAGGCTTCCCTGAAGGGTCGAACCGCACTGCACCAATGCCGACAAAGGTAGTCGTCTGATGACTCAAAGGACGCATCCGTCTGAATAAACCAGACTGCATTTGAGGACGGGCGCAATTCGCGAGGTCTGCTTAGCTCCAAGAGTCTCACATGCAACTTCAAAGCCAACAACGCTTTGTCATCAAGCCTGCACGCATGCCCGCTGTAAGCATGCTGCGTCACAACGGCTAACGGCTAACGCCGTCTTGGCAATCCGTCCAAATATGTTGCCTGCAGCGAACTGGAGGCGATCCCTCAACTTCAGTGCCTCATGGCACGACAACTTGCGCTCTTCCAGAATCGCCAACAAGGCCTGCACCAGCTCAGCACGCCTGCTCTCTGTGTTTCCAACTTTATTTCCAAAGATTGAACCACTCACGCACATCTCTATCGTACTGTTCTACAACGTTGGGGAAAGGCGGGCGGCGCGGTGCGCAGAGAAAACTAAAACTGAAGCAAACGCTAAACCAAACAAACGCGTCGTCATGTTCGCGGGATACGCGTAAACTGAACCAACTGAAACAACACAAGACAGACATCACACAAACAAATCACAACTGAAACTTGAATGCACATGCGGAAAACGAAACATGAAAGCCACTGATGGTTGAATGCCGTCACACGCTTTTTTTCTTTCGGTGGTAGACGGCACTGAAACAAGGTCTCAAGTCCAATCAGTGGATCCTCATCAGATCGCTTTCATCCTGTCGATTTTCCAATGCAGCCGAGGGTATCGTTCCCCCGTTCAAAGTCAGTGCCGTAGATTGCGTTGATTGCAAATCATGATACGAAGTTGTGAATGAAAGCCCTGTGCCCAATTGGAAATTCACATGGACACGCAAGTGAAAGCCTGTCGAAAGAATCATCGAGGGCAAGAAATGCCCGCAGAGCTGCTGTACTCATGAAGTCGAATCAAAATGTCAGACCGATCAATGTAGATGCCATAGCAAGTCCAGCAAAGAATCTGTAGGTCACTGCCACTCAGAAAAGAGAAACACAGCACATTGGCAAAGCGCGAAGGTCCAGAGTGGTCCCAAATGTTCCAAGTAATCAAAAAGAAAGTCTGAACGCTGATATAGTCGTATCGATCTGGATCCCAAGTCAGTCTCATTGTATCGCGGGTTTGCATTGCAGCTGTGAAAATGTACCGAAAGGTTCGTGAAATCAAAACAACAGGGAGGGAGGGAGTGGACTAAAAAATTGAACAGCTAAAACTGCAAGACAAAGTATTGATTAACCGAACCCGGGGTGTTTCAGAGTAACAAGGCAACTGAGTCACTTCAAACAAGAAACACCAAACGCTAAAACTGAGTTACAAAACAACAAACCTTGAAAATGCACAGCTGACACTGAGACTGAGGCAAAACAAAGTTTTAAGGTTCAACAGACAACATCTCCAAACCAACAAAACTCAAACCAACTGAAACTGACCCAACATGTCGTTCACTAAGCGGTTTGGAAAATGTGTCAACACCCTACCTTAACATTGTCGCGGGCAGACGGGGTAACGCGAAGTAACGAACGGTTAGGCGATGAAGCGCAGGCCCCCAACGACACCCCAGCCACCCACCCCAAACCCCAACGCTTCCAAACAGTCATTTTGGTGACCCAAACTATCCTGTTCTACAACGTTGGGGAAAGGCGGGAGGCGCGGTGCGCAGAGAAAACTAAAACTGAAGCAAACGCTAAACCAAACAAACGCGTCGTCATGTTCGCGGGATACGCGTAAACTGAACCAACTGAAACAACACAAGACAGACATCACACAAACAAATCACAACTGAAACTTGAATGCACATGCGGAAAACGAAACATGAAAGCCACTGATGGTTGAATGCCGTCACACGCTTTTTTTCTTTCGGTGGTAGACGGCACTGAAACAAGGTCTCAAGTCCAATCAGTGGATCCTCATCAGATCGCTTTCATCCTGTCGATTTTCCAATGCAGCCGAGGGTATCGTTCCCCCATTTGCAACGCAACGAGGCTGCATAGACTGACGCTGAAACTGAAACTGGGCTACAAGTCAGCCCCAAGCTGATTTCTCAAATTTGTCTCGCCCCTTTCCATACACCGCCCAAGAGTCGCGGTCCAAAAATTCTTGCCTCGCTCCTCAAAGGCTCAGGAGCAAAGAAAGATCTAAATCTGAAAACGCGATGTCGATCCTCTTGCTCATGTCGACATCACCAAACCTGGAATTCGTCAGGTCGTCAGCAAGAGTATTTTGGTCTCTCGGTCTCCAAGCTAAACTGATTCTGACGCCAGCCCTCATCAAGCAGTGGGACAATTGCATGTTCACTCAGGTGAGGGGCCAACGTGTAGTTGAATTCTTCCTGGACAAGAAATCAATAGAGCGATTATCAGTTCTGCTCTGCACCCACAGCCGGATGCAAGTTCTACCTGACTTGGGCTCCAAATAGCCGAAGACCTGAAGCGCAACTAAAACTGAGAGAAGTTCTGCAGGTGCCGACGCCCACTCACTATCCCCATTCTCCTTGAAGAGGTACGGCGCATCGTGCGGCGTGACACGCACAGAGAACCATTTGCCATCAGGAAAATGATACCCAGCTAACACCACAAGATTGTTCTCGCACTTCGCATCAGTCCTGAATACTTCATTTGTAAGCCGTTGCGGCCTTAAGCAAGAAAACATGAACTTCTGTTCCTCAAACTGCTTTTCCAAGAACATGCAAACAAGCTTAACCATCCTAGGCGCTGTAGCAACTGTGCTCTTGCTGACTGCCGAAGCCCATGAGTAAAGGGGAGCCAAGTGCGGCTTCAACCAAAGCAACACCCGGCAAGTGAAGCCGAGCCTACCAAGAAACTCCGCAAACCGATGGACATGAACCGTGTAACCATCTCTTCTCAGCTCCCGTAAGAAGGTGAGCAGCCACTGCCCACGTGCATCGCTGATGCCTACAGACATGTTCAAATAGTCAACACGGTACCCAACGAACTGCACGTCCAGGCCGCCTGAAAATTTCTTGTAACCAAAAGGAGTGCCCAAGGCCTCATAAGCTGCAACCGCCATCCACAAGGTCTCAAACTTTTCTTCACCAATGCACACAACATGGAGGTCGTCAACGTACACCAGCTGTACGACCCATCTATTCAAGAGAACCCTTGCAACAAGCCTACCAGCCAGGCCAAACAGCCTACTCCACCAATAGGGCGCGCTGGACACCCCAAAAGTACCAACTTTGTTGACCCAGCAAACGTTCGAATCCGAATTGGACTTGCAAACCAACAGCCTCCAATCGCTCTCGCGGATCTTGACCAACCTGTGCGCCGCCTTTATGTCGGCGGAAACAGTGAAGAAGGAGTCATGGGTGTCCCTTGCAGCACGAACAGCTCCAGCAACATCTGGCGGCCCAGGATAATCAAGCTTGTCTGTAAACTGTATCCCGTTGTTAACCTGGACGAAGTGTGTTCCATCATGTATGGGCCTAACACTACCGTCAGGCTTCTTTATGGCCCCCATGGCCGCAACGAGGATGGGTTTGCCTGGATAGCGTTCCCTCAAGACTCCCATGGTGGTGGGGTACATCATGCCCTGGGCCTCATCCTCTCTGAACTTGCTCTCAAGACCTTCTTGGTTTTCAACTGCAGACTTATAGTTGCGTGCCTCCTCCATGTACTCAGACGCGTCCAGGTTGCTCTGTTTCGTCCTGGTGCGGAAAACCTCCGGAGCAGGTGGTATGGGCTCTTCATACCCGACAGGAACGCCCGTCGTGAAGGAGTCCTTTGAGGCAACCAATATCTCGGAGTCAGGGTCGCCTTGAATCTTCAGAGTCTGCGCCATGAGGTCCAAAAGGAAAGGCTGGCCCTCTGCCTTCTGCACAGCACTGCTGGGGACAGGTAAAAGGGCGGCCCAACGTTTTCTCAATTTATCAAGTGCTTCGTTGCTGAATGGCGACTCGGCCAACTTCCCTGTAGCAAGCTTGAAGGCCATCATGCGAAGATCTCCCACCTGTTCACGAACAAAACCTCTGAGCAAGTCATGGACCTTGTTGTTGATGTCACGTGCTTGAGCGCTTTGTCCAACACCTCTGCACTCAGGAGCCCACCGGTTAGGTGAGCACAAGCCAAAGCCGTCAGTGATCTCTCTCTCTTCTCCAGACCATTCAACCATCATCGGTCTGCCCCAGTTGGAGTCTGAAACGGTGTGTTGAACCCCAATCAAGTTGGTGGGACCATTGGTCTGTGCAGCCGGCTTCTCAGCAACCTTGTCGACATCCATGGGCAGAGAAAAACTGCTTTGCCCAAAACCTGAGTGCTCACCTGAAACTGTAGTTGAAGGTGTCTTCTCAGCCGCTTCCAAAACTGTAGTTGAAGGTGCTTTCTCAACCACTTCCATTGCCTCGTGGGTGCCCCCTTTCCGAAGGACGGAGACCACGAGGTTGGCCAAATATTTGCACAAGCCAGGTGGATATGAAGCAGCAGGGCCGGTCACCCAGCGGCCCTGGGAATCCTTGCCAATCAGACGCCGGACGTGGCGTGCGTGGGTGCATCTAGCGGGCAATGGCCCCACGTATTTGCCTTGCTCGTCGAAGGCTGGCCATTTGGAAAACCTTGCTTTGATGCCCGGTATGGAAGAAAGAAACCTTGTAGGCTTGCTAGTATCGGCTCCAAAACCGCATTGGAAGATTGCCCAGGTGGTTGCATTGGTTGCAATCTGCAAGTCACGCATCTCATCAAGCTGCCAGATGGATGCTGGTGATTCGCCATTGACCGTGCCCAGGTCCTCCGGGTGCTCAATCAAAAAGAATGCCCCAACTTCAGACGCAAGGTGTGCAGCACGTATGGTTTGCGAAACAAAATAATTTGCCAAATCAACTTTCTTACGCTGCGCTGAAGACAACCATGGAAAACCCCATGGCCATGACTTGTTGCGTTGTGGTCGAGGACCTGGATGAAGTTGCCACTGGAATCGAACTCGGGACCATGTCCCACAAGGAGGTGACATAATCAAAACATCGTATTTGCCGTCTTTGATTTCTGCAAAAATCTCCTCCCAAAGCTGGTCACGACTGAGGTCATCAGACTCAGAGCGCTCAATGTCCACTTCGCGGACATGCAGGGTAAAATGCTGCGCTTGGGAGTATCCATGCAAAAAGGAATTGATATCTGCACGACGTGGGGCTCCTGCAAACAAATAGAGAACATTCAAGGTCTGCTTGACAGATGCATTGTCCTCCTTCGAAGCCCCACGTTCTGCCTGTCACTCATCACTAGCCTTGCCCTTGTCATCCCCTCCTTGTTGCGAGGGTTTGTTGTTGGAGTACTTGTGGTGCTCCCGTGCTGAATGCTTGCCATAGCATCCTCTGATCCTGCAAGCATGGACTCTTCCACACTTTCCTGAACACCCTTGGGCGTTGAACGCAAAGCACTGTTCTCCATCACTTGAGCCCAGTCAAAACTTCCAAGAAACGGAAAACGCGAACGCGACCTACGCAACAAAAACCTAAATGGGGGAAAGCCCTAAATAACCAAACCCTAAACCAACGCCAGCTAAACTAAAACATCCACCAACAGAAACTACATGACATGTGAATTGCTGTTGCTCAGTGAAATTGAAATGCGGTGAATCGGTCAGCCACCCTTTTGTCGCGTGGATTTGGAACTGAATCCCTGAACTGATCCTTCAGGCTGGTGGTGATATTCACCTGCATATATGCCTTGACCTCATGTCAGGCTCTGAGTAAACTTTGCGCCCCCTCAAGTCAAATCTTTAGAGGAGGAAATAAGAGCTCGATGAATGAGAACCAGCGAGCGGTGGCACCACGAAATCAGTGAGTCCAAGTGGGTCCGTGCCAGGGCCACAAGAGCAGGGTGATAGAAAGACCCTGTCTCTTCAAAATAGTCTTCTCGTTCATCCAGGTAATGTCGAAGTGTCCAAGCCTTCTGATGTAAAAGGATCAGAGTGGCATAAAGGTGGAGCATCTGAAATAATGGCGTCATTGCCAAAGGAAAGGAGCCACCAGAAACAACTCGCACTGCCCGCCATGAAAGAGAGGGCAGAAGCAATGAGGATATGAAATACTGAGCGCCGATGCAGATGTCGTCGGCAAAGGTCAGAATAAACAATGAAGCCCCGTGGACTCGTAGAGAGCATATAAATCACCTCAATTCCCAGGGTTTTGGGAGGGCGGGTGTTCAAAAATTTCTCTAGCCCTTGAACCTTCGAGCAACACGTAACAAATTGAAGTGATCAGCACAACTCTTTGAATGACATCAGACTGAATCTCTCTCAGTGTATTTTTTTTTACAACAATGGGAAATCAAAAGGTAAACAGAAACCGAGTAATGTGTGAACATGTTTGCGGCTGAAGCATCTAACTGAAACGGTTCACACTCGCACAAGTGTTCTCCTCCGGTTTTTTTTTTAAACGCTGAACCTGGAAGCTCAACCTATTACACCTCTAAACTCAAACCCAGAAGGAAGCAACGCGGAGGAGAGGACACGCCAGCAGGAGGCAGCGAGCAGAGCAGAGGAAGCAAGCAGGAATCTAGAGACCGAGGGGGAGATCCCCACCCAAGCCCCCCCAGAGGGCCAAGCGACTTCAAACAGTCCCCACGGTGAACCGTGAAGGCCTGTTCTCCATCACTTGGGCCCAGTCAAAACTTCCAAGAAACGGAAAACGCGAACGCGACCTACGCAACAAAAACCTAAATGGGGGGAAGCCCTAAATAACCAAACCCTAAACCAACGCCAGCTAAACTAAAACATCCACCAACAGAAACTACATGACATGTGAATTGCTGTTGCTCAGTGAAATTGAAATGCGGTGAATCGGTCAGCCACCCTTTTGTCGCGTGGATTTGGAACTGAATCCCTGAACTGATCCTTCAGGCTGGTGGTGATATTCACCTGCATATATGCCTTGACCTCATGTCAGGCTCTGAGTAAACTTTGCGCCCCCCCGTAGCGAGGGGCCTGACACTGAAACTGACTCTCACCACTGAGTTTTCTCAAACTTCGCACTTCCAACATGTTTTGCAAACTTCCTCAAAGTGTCCTTGTCCATGAACTCATGTCTCGCTTCCCACAACTCCCGCAGCAGGCTAAAATCGAAATCTTCCCACTTGCATTCCAAACGCAGTCTCGTTTCCACCTGGCTGAAGTCTTCATTGGTAAGTTTGTCGGCTAAATCGTTTTCCGCACGGGGTCGCCATCGCAGCTCCAGCCGCATCCCCCAACGCATGAGCATGTGAGTCAACTGCATGTTGATCAAAGCCAGTGGAAACTTAGTAGAACTTCCCTTCTGGAGAAGGGCCTCATTTGACTGGTTGTCCGTGCCTGCTGCCAAGTAAACCGGAACGGTCATTCTTTCTCTCCCTTCTCCATAGTTGAACAAAACAAGTGCCACGGTGGTGGCCAGCAACTCCGCTGGCGCTGAAGCCCAGCTGCTCTCTCCATCAGGTTTGAACAGGTATGGCGCCTGTTCGGGATCCAAACGAAGCGAAAACCAGCGGCCAGTAGCAAGGTGGTGCCCACCCAAAACGACAAACCCTTGAGCACATTTTGCATCTGTCCTAAACTGTTCTCCCAGTAGGCGGATGGGCCTATGGCATGAATACATGAAACTGCAGTCTGCAAGTTGCCTGGAAATGAATTTGAGAACCAGGACCACCATGCGTGGCGCCGTAGCGACCGTTCCTTTGGCCAGAGCGGCGGCCCAGCTATACAAGGGTGCCAGGTGTGCCTTCAGCCAAACCAGGACTCGGGCAAGGAAAGCGAGTCTCCCAAGGAATTCCCCAAAGCGGCGCATGTGCACTGTGTAGCGCGCTTCTTTCATCTCCTTTATGAAATTCAGCAACCAGAGGCCTCGCTTGGCCGTCACCCCCATCTTGCAACGTCCATAGTCCAGCTGAAACCCTACAAACGTTACTTCTATCCCTCCTGCGAACTTCGCATACTGGAAAGGGGTGCCCAACGCCTCATAGGCTGCCAGCATCATCCACAAGGTCAGGAACTTGCGTTCCCCGAAAACCACAACATGCAAATCATCTACGTAGATGAGTTGGTAGTTGCATTCAGTCCCCATAGCATTGCCCACCAGCCTTCCAACTGTTCCCATGAGCCGCGTCCACCAATAGGAGGCGCTTGATACGCCAAAGGTTCCCACCTTGTTGACCCAGATGGTGTCTGATGTCGATGAAGCTTTGCAACAAATGAGCGGGTGATCCCTGCTCCGCAATTTCACCAGCCCGTGTGCCGACTTGATATCGGCTGAGATAGAGAACCTAGCCTCCTTGGTCTCGGTCACCTCCCGAATGACACCAGCCGCGTCTTCCGGCCCAGGATATTGCAATTGGTCTCTGAAAACTATCCTGTTGTTGAGTTGAACATGGTGGGTGGCATCGTGTATGGGACGAATGTCACCGTTGGGTTTCTGTATGGCCCCCATGGAAGCCACCAAAACTTCCCGGTCAGGGTGTTTGGCTTTCAAGGCTGCCAGCGTGGTCGGGTACATCCTCCCCAGCCTTTCTTCTTCTCTAAATTTGTTCTCCAACTCCTCTGCTACCAGCTCCGCCGACTTATAGTTTTCCGAAAAGGGGATGTAGTCCGAATCGTCCAGCTTGCGTTGTTTCTCCTTTGGCGGAAACACAGCAGGAACCCTAGGCAGCGGTTCATCTAGTCCAACTGGCACGCCCGTTGCAAACGACTCTTCGTCTTGTACTAGCACCCGGTAGTCCGGGTCCTCCATAACTTCTAACGTTTGCGCCAAAAGGTGCAGGAAGAAAGGTTGGCCCTCCGTGAGCTCCATGGCGCTAGCGGGGGAAGGCAAAAGTTGGGCCCACCTCTCCCTAAGTTGCTGCAACGCACTTTCTGAAAATGGTGAACTCTGGAGCCTCCCCAACGCCAAGTGAAAGGCTTCCTTTCTTAGGTCGCCGATCTGTGACATCACAAACTCCTGCAGGAGCTCTTTCAACTTTCGTCCCATCTGCTGTGCCTCCATGCTAAGGTATGTACCTCTATCCTCTGGGCGCCAGCGATTTGCAGAGCAAAGACCAAACCCATCAACAAATGGTTTGGCTCGTCCACCCCATTCCACCACTAATGGCTTTCCTCTATTGCGAGCCTCTTCCGGCCCTTCTCGAGTTTTCTGCTCATCTTCCCCAGCTTCAGGTCGCTGGGTGTCGGTGTCTGAATCGCCTGGTTGGTCCAAGCTATCTGTAGCGACTGTAAGTGTTGGTCCAGCCGCAACTGTCGTGGTCGTAGTTGTTGGCTTAGCCTCTGTAAGGGGTCCAGTCGGTAGGCCGAGTGAAGAGGCACTTGCGCTCCCCACCCGACTGGCGATGAGCTCGGCCAGGTATTTGCAAAGCGCCGGAGGGTAAGCAGCGGAACCCTCAGTGGCCCACTTCCCGTTGGGCAGTTGGCCCAAAAGGCGCTTGGCATGTGTGGAGTGCCCACAAAACGTAGGCAAGGGGCCCAAGTATTGTCGCTCCTTGTCGAAAACTGGCCAAGTGGCATAGGGTAGCTCTTGGCAAGGCTTGAGGGTGGAAAGAAACCTGGTTGGCTTAGGCGATGGTGCGTCAAAATGACACTGGAAAACTGCCCAAGTCGTGGCCTTCGTGGCCTGCTGTAGTTGTTGCATAGTTTCCCACTGCCAGATACTAGCGGGCCATTCACCATGGCATGCCCCTAAGTCTTCGGGATGCTCGATCAGAAAGTCTGCATTGCATTGGAAACATTTGTGCGCAGTGGCGATGGTCTGGTCCACCAAATAGTTGTGATCTTGTGCCAGCTGTAGATTTGAACCTGTAAGCCAAGGAAATCCTCGAGGCCAGTGAAAATTGCGTAGTGGCCGTGGGCCAGGCGAGGTTTTCCAGTTGAAACGGACTCTGCTAAAGGTGTTGCAAGGTGGTGACATAACCACCACGTCCCATAATCCAGCTTCTAATTCCTGAAAAATTTTGTCCCAAAGTTGACTGTTTAACAGATCATCTGAGGCCTGTCGTTCCACATCGACCTCCGTAACATGCAAAGAAAATTCGTGCTCCAAGCCAAACTCCTGGAGGTAGTGCTTGACGTCTGCCTTGCGAGGCTTCCCGCAAAACAAGTACAGCACCCGCAATGTGGGTTTGCAAGTGGGTGCTGTTGCAGGCTGTCACTCTGTTTTGCTATTGCCCTTTGGAAGATCTTTGCAACGATCGTGTTCCCGGGCGGCGTGTTCACCATAACAGCCTTTGATACGACAGATGTGCAGTCTGCCGCACCGTCCTGGACAGCCTTGGCTGTTAAAGGCAAAGCATATTTCCCGTCCGTCCGGGGAGTGGGTGACAAGGTGGTGGTCCCCGTGTTTTCCTTTCGATTTACCTGAAGCTTTTCCTTTTCCCTTGTCAAATTTGCCTCGTACTTTGCCAAAACCCTTTGACTTGCCCTTCTTGCCATCATAGGTGTTGTTGAAGGTACGTTGACCGCCATGCCGAGCTGTGTCATGGTTGGTCAGTGCCAAAGGAGTTGTAAAGTATGACTCTTTGAGTTCGGCGTCTTTTGTCACGGCCTCCAAGGCCTCTGCCAGTGTCTTCTCCCCTTTGTTGACCAGTTTGAAGGCTTCCCGTCGCAGGCGGTGCTCAAACTGCAGCACCAGGGCAAAAGGGGGACGCAGAGGTTGCTGCTGTCCATCAACAGGCACTTTAATGCCATGAACCTTCTCTCCCAGTACGAACTCCACAAAGCGATTGAAGTCCTCCATTTTCAAACCTGCCAAGAAATGTTTTGACTTGAACTTCGAAGACATACACAGCCATGTTGTGGCCTCCAACTTCATCAACCTGCGGTATTCTTCTGTGTTTTCCGGAAGCCGGCCTTTGGATTTTGTCTTGGTGATCCTCACATGGCCTGTGCTGTCCAGTGAAGTCTGCAAGGCTGATGTGTTGCGGTCAGCCTTTGAAGACACTTCATCCAAGCTTGCTGCTGTACATTCTCCATTCTCGCATTCCTCAACCTTCAAAGCAAGGTACTCTGCACTGGGTGTCTCGTGGTCGGATAGGTGACCCAAAACCTTTTCGACCGCTTTAAGCATTGCCAATCTTTCGCTGTGTTGAAGGTGACGGGGGACCCCAAGAACTTTGCTCTCGGCTTGGATCTCTTTTTCTTTGGTGTAAAGCTCTTTCCCTGCATTCCAGGCTGCAACCACTTGTGCTACTTGCGCCCGCAATGCTGGGTCTCTGGCTGGGTCCAAGTTGAAGTCGGCTTGGACTGCAGTTCGAACGTCTGCAGAGCTTTCTCCTAAGGCTGTGAAGACCCTCAGTGACTTGTAGTGCTGGGCCATCTCATACTGAAGTGTTAATGGGATTTCTGCATCATCCCATACATACTGCAGATCTGAGGTGACGTTACTTCGCAGGTATTCCCTGCGATCATCATCCGTCACTGCCATCGCTGAGTCTGAAGCTAAAGCTGAACTGTTCTATGTTGTTTCCTGTCTTTGAAACTCCCATAAGTGAAGAGGAGGAAGGAGAGTGCCGAGGACGCGGGACAAACCAAGTAAACACCACACACACCAGTAACAAGTCACATGTTTGATGTTCTGAAACCATTTCGAAACTCTGAGCCTCACCGACGAAAATAAATAAACTTGAATCTCAAATCACTTCTCCAAACTGTTCTTTCTCTGCATCTTTGGACCGCAATGACTGAAACCTTTCTTTGCGCTTTGATCTCAAATGCTTGAAGAGGAGATGGGGAGAATGCCGAGGACGCAGGACAAATAAATTGCAAATAAACCCCATGCATTTTTCCCTGAAACGTCGACGATCTGATGACCGCTTTGCCAACTGCAGTTGCGCTTGTTTAGCGCCAGTGCCCTATTGCCACTATTCTGTGACTGCGGCCGACATGAAACTTAAACTGCAAGTGCAAAACATCCTAAACCTTCTGTCTCAGACAGTCCATTTTGCCATTGCAAACGCGGTGACAACAAAGGTGAAAACGAAGGTGAAAACCAAACTGACATGAACTGCCAACTGTCCTAAATCAAAGGCTGCCACTCTGATGCCTCTCCAGCCTCGGCCTCTTCAGCTTCGGCCTCGTCTCCGGAAGTGTTCGTAGAGGACGAATCACCTGAATCGCTTGAAACATCATGGTCAGCTGTCATACGACCCAACTCTTCTGAAATCTTACGTTGACAAATCTTGCAAATAGCATCATATGCTGCATCTTGAACATTGTCAACATCAGTGCTGTCGATGCATCTGTCTGAGCGCACCGGACATTTGCCATGCATGTGTAATCTTCTGAAACCTGTCCTCCTCGACGTCGTGATGAAATAGCCCGAATGAGTTGAATTCTCACCTGCCTCTCGTTGCACTGCCTCCATGACCTGTTGTGTCTCCTGGACGTCTACCTGTTCGACATCTGAATCAAATGTGTTGAAAACTTCACCAGCATTGGCCCTCTTGTAGTCATGAGTGTGACGTCTCCTGACCCTCTGTCCTACCAACTCATGTTTGTCTGCAAAATGCATGACATCCTCCAACAACTCTGACTCATCCAACGCTGGGGCTCCCAACACAATTGAGTCTCTGACCAGGTGTTGAACCTCTTCCACCACTTGACGTGATGTATGCAAGTACGCATTACTTCCAGTTCTTCCTATTGACCATCTTCCAAGGAAGTCCCGCTTAGTCTTGTCCACTCCTAACGATGCCGCCGCCTGTGTCAGAAAATGACGTGGGCTATGGCCTGACCAGAAAAGCAACATAGCCCCTGGCACCAAGTCCATTGCCTTGTTCTGTCGCCAGAATCCATCTTGGAAGCGTGGCGTTCCCAATTTTCCCAAAACGATCCTGAAATAGTTTGCCATTGAAGGTGGTTCCAAAATCTTGTTCTTAAATACGGTCCAGTCTTTACCCGGTGTTGGGATAAAATAGTCCCTGGGAAACATGAGATCCTCACGTTGCAACATCTGAAAACCTTCGATAAGCCAGTCATATCCAGAAATCGAAATGTCTCTGGCCACAAATGCACAAATAGGCCCATGCAACTTGGCACCTCCAGTAGTCTTCGTCCTGGCCATCCTAAGTGTCAAGCCACGGTTGCTAAGCCTGACAGATTCCGGCATAACATTCTGTAAATCGTCAACTCTCATTGCAGCCCAAGTTGAAACCAACATACACCATGCAATTAGCCGCAGACAGAACTCATGGTCCATCTCAATGACAAACAGCTCAAGTGCCAACAAAATCGCTGTTGTGTAAGGCTTTGCAGCCATTGGGAACGTGTTCGTTGCCAGTTCCTGTTTCCAGCTTTCAACATGTGCCTTCCACAAGGGATCCCGCGACAGCTGTTTACCTTCCGGTATCCGTCCAGCCTGTTCTAACACCACCAGTGCCGCCTGGAATTCTGAAATAAAACTGAATGTCACTCCATTTTGAATGTGCTCCTCAACGTAGTGTATCAAGACATCCAAACCACCTGGCCAAGTCTTACCTGAATATGCTACTAGCCATGTGCGAAAGCGGTTCCATGACCTGTATCTGTTTCTCAAGGTCTTTGACCGCCTCGCTCCAAACAGTCGTAGCCAAGCCTTGTTCGGATCCTGAAGTGCCTCGATCTGGAGACTCACCGGCAGAACGGCTTCCTGTAAAATACCTGCCAACTCCAATGCATATCTGTCTCTCTCATGCTGTTCTTTGGCCGCTCTCGTCTCCGGTCCTTCCCCAGTTGAAGACCTACGCTGGGTACGTTTCACAGTGTCCAGCATGAAACGAGGATCTTCCTTCATGATCTGCTCAAAAGTCTCCTGTATGGTGCCTACTGTATCCCGTTTGGGATGTGCACAGAACTCGAAACTCAACTCTCTGTCAAGGATACGCTGCCTCTTGACCTGTGGTCCATACTTAGTATGCCATGCGGTCAGTCCCTCAACGCTCACCTGTCCAAAGTCAGCCCACTCCGTCTCTGTCAAAATACCTTGTAAAAGGTCTTGGGCTCCAGCCGCATCATCAAATGAATACCACAGGTATTTCAACTCACCAAAGATTTCCTTCAGTCTTTGCCTAAAGCTCTGTTTAACTGGAACATCATTCCAATCCATGCCATACGTCGAAGATTGCAGCGCGTCCCTGACTGTTCAAAAATTTCTCTAGCCCTTGAACCTTCGAGCAACACGTAACAAATTGAAGTGATCAGCACAACTCTTTGAATGACATCAGACTGAATCTCTCTCAGTGTATTTTTTTTACAACAATAGGAAATCAAAAGGTAAACAGAAACCGAGTAATGTGTGAACATGTTTGCGGCTGAAGCATCTAACTGAAACGGTTCACACTCGCACAAGTGTTCTCCTCCGGTTTTTTTTTTAACGCTGAACCTGGAAGCTCAACCTATTACACCTCTAAACTCAAACCCAGAAGGAAGCAACGCGGAGGAGAGGACACGCCAGCAGGAGGCAGCGAGCAGAGCAGAGGAAGCAAGCAGGAATCTAGAGACCGAGGGGGAGATCCCCACCCAAGCCCCCCCAGAGGGCCAAGCGACTTCAAACAGTCCCCACGGTGAACCGTGAAGGCTAGTTCTCTGCCGTCCGGTGTGTGGGTTACCAGACTATTGCCATTGAAGTCCCTGGAGCCCTTGCTAAACTTGCCTTTGCCTTTGCCACCTTTGGTTGGACCCCCTTTGAAACTGGACTTCCCTTTGGAGCTTGTGCGCTGCCATTTGTTGGGCTGCGCTGATGGCCGTTGATTGTTCCAGCCAACGCCCAGTGCAATCGGTGCCGTGAAGTGGGCCTCCTTGATCTCTGCGTCCTTGATGACGGCAGTCAACCCTTCTGCTACTGTGTGCGTGCCAGCTTGGACAAGTTTGAAGACTTCCTTCCGCATCTTCTGCTCATAGCTAAGGATGACAGCCCAAGGCGGTTTGACTGCATGTGATTGGCCTTCAACGTTGAACTTCAGGCCCAGAACTTTCTCACCAAGCAGGTACTCTGTGTATTTCGACCAATGCTGCAGCTCAAGACCATGCAGCCAAGTCTTGTTTCGAAACTTCGCTGACATGCAAAGCCAGCTGACTGCCTCCAGCTTCAACGCCTTGCGAAGGGACTCTGTGTCCTCCGGAAGACGACCCTTGGTCTTGACCTTCGTGACCCGGACATGGCCTGATGAATCAAGGGACGTCTGTAAGGCTGAAGAGCTTGTGTCAGCCCTGGATGAAATCTCATCAAGCCCCAGGGCTTGAGGCTCGTTCGCCTCGCACTCCTCAACCTTCAAAGCAAGGTATTCATTGCTAGGTATCTCAACGTCCTGCAATTTGCCCAAGACCACTTCAACTGCCTTGACCATTGCTTGACGTTCCGTATGCTGCAAAACGCGGGGCATACCCAAAACCTTCGTCTCAGCTTGAAGTTCTTGCTCCTTTGCTGTCATGGTGCGTGAGAGCTCCCACGCCGTCAAAACTTTGGCCACATCAGCCCTGGTCTCAGGACTTGTTGTTGGGTCAATACGGAAATCTGTGCGCAATGCCTCGCGCACTTCAGCCTTTGTATCACACATCGAACTGAAGACCTTCATAGTCTTGTAGTGCTGGGCCAAAGTGTGTTGTGTGGCAAGGGACACATCAGCCTCTTGCCAAATGTACTGCAAATCCGAGCTGACATGCTCTGAAATGTATGCCCTACGTGCAGCGTCTTCAACCATTATCGGCAACGCGGATGACCAGGTGAGTTGACTTGCTAACCAAAAGAAAACGTGATGAAATTGAATTGAACTGTCAAGCAAACTCCCAAACAAACAAAGCAGTGAGAAAACAAACAACCACCGTCCAAAGTGAAAGCTTGACCTGAAGCTGTTCATTCACCTAGAGGTCTAATCGAATTCGACGTGCTCTGAATCTGACTCTGAAACTGAAGTGGCTTCATGCCGCAACATCGAATGAGCTGCAATGATCTGACATGTTCAACTGAATCGCACGATGGGTGACAAAACTTTTCACTGAAAACCTCAACTAAATCCGAAGCTGAAATTCAAACTCTCAAAAGGTGGCCACTGAATCTCACTGCATTCCTTTTACCACCTCCGCAGGGCTGAGTTGGTGACCCCACGGTCCACATCATTGTGTGCCCTGTGTACCTCCTAACTACCTGGCCTGCCACTGGACGGGTACCGCAAATCTGACATGTTAAACAATGTGAAATCATGCACAAAACTGGAAACCTACTCCATTGAATAACTCAGCTGAAAACCAAATTGACCTGTCTGAATCACGCCGAGGCAGGTGCCAGCCATGCTGAAGTCTCAGGCCACTTTGGCCCGCGAGCGCACCAGGGAAAAGCAGTGGCACTGTATGCTAACATGTTGAGATTGCATTGGGTCACACCAAACAACTAGAATGAGTTCACATCCAACACAACATCCTAAAATCTGAAGGACTCACGCCGAGGCCAGTGCCAGCACTGCCCAGTCTTTGGGCACGTTCATCCCGTGGATGCGCTGGTGCGCAAAAACGTCAATCTGAAACACCTGCAAAGGAACATGGAAACATCATGTGAACATGACCAAATGAAGCAACAGGGCATGCAACAATAGGCTTGGAAAATTTCAGTCAAAACACCATTGCATAGTAACATTCTCCAACTGATTCCTCTGCTTTGAGACTACATTGGCTCGTCACCTGAGGTCTCCACACTCGTTGACGACGATGAGCCATCACTTGAACTGCTACTATCAGACCCTGATTCAACTTGTTCTTTCAAAAACCGTTTGCAAACTCTACAAATGGCATCAAAACTGGTGCAAGTGACAGATTCGACACTCTCAGTCTGTTGACACCTCTCTGCATGAACATGGCACTTTCCTGTCACATGTAGCCTCCTGAAACCTGTCCTCCTCGAGACAGTGACGAAATAGGTCATGCCCTCATCAGGGTCGTCGGGAAGCAGTTGCTCCCCATCAGCCTGCTGCTGCAGGTCCTCCCCCTCTGACTCTTCCTCGTCACCAAGTCTGGTCATGTCTTCTGCCTTGACCAATGGCAGCATTTTGTGTCTGCGCCTGACCCGCTGTCCACTCAAGTCAGACTTTTCGGCAAACTCCCGCAGATTGTCCAGGAGCTCATTCTCATCGTACGTGACGCCCTCCCCGTAGAAGGACTGCATGACTTGTTGTTGTATTCTCTCAGTGATCTGGCGCGATGTCAAAAGGTATGCATTGGACCCGACACGCCCTATGGACCACCTGCCAAGAAAATCCCTGTCATGCTTGTCACATCCAATAGACGCCGATGCCTGGGGAAGAAAATGCCTGGCACTATGCCCCTTCCAGAACAGTGAAAGCTCAGCAGGGACAAGCTCCATGTTAGCGTTCACACGCCATTTGCCATCCTCAAACTTCGGAGTACCAAGCATCTGAAGCACCATCCTAAAATAGTTGGCCAGCTGTGGTGGCTCCACCAACTTCTTCCTCATTGCGTGCCAATCAGCTGTGGGTGCAGGCACCAAGTAATCCCTCGGGAAAATCGCACTCTCATGTCTGAAAAGTTGTAACCCTTCTTCCATCCAGTCATGGCCAGTGAGCGTGATACTCCTGTGGACAAAGGCATGGACCTGCCCATGGATCTTACCAGGCCCTGTGGTCTTGGTGCGCGACATGCGGACCGAAAAACCTCTCGGTGAAAGCCGCATTGTTTCCGGCATCACACATTGAATATCGTCCACTCGCATGCAGCCCCATGTGGCAACCAAAATGGTCCATGCGATGACACGTGCATAGTAATCCCTCTGATCGTCCATGACAAACAACTCAAGTGCCAAAAGAATTGAGACAGTGTATGGTGGTGCTGAACCACGTGGCCTGCTGTTTGTGCTCAGCTCCTGACTCCAGCTCTGCAAGTGTGCCTTCCAAGTCGGATCCATGGAGAGCTGGTTGCACTCCGGAACTCTGCCGCACCTCTCCAGAAGCACAAGTGATGCCTGTAACTCTGTGTGTATTGACAGGGCACATCCAAAATGTATGCACTCCTCAATGTAATTCACCAAGTCTGCAACTGAACGCGGCCACAAGATCCCAGCATATGCAACAAGCCATTGCCTGTATTTGCACCAGCTACGAAACCTGTTTCTCAAGGTCTTACCCCTGCGGGCCCCAAAAATTCGTTTCCAAGCTTTGTTGGGGTCATCAAACTGCTGTACCTGATAAACCACTGGCAACCCTGCTTCACTGACAATTGTTGCAAGTTCCATCGCAAACTTAGTCCTCAACGACTCTTCCAGCTCTGCCCTATTTGTACCAGCAGTCTTCCGTTGTTTTGAAACACGTTTCGCAACTTCTAAAGTATGTTTTGGATCATCCTTGACCATGGACTCATAAGCATCTGAGGCCTCAACCGGTGCATCTGCCCTCTTTGCAAACAAACTGCACTCGAGCTCAACCGCAACAGAACGTCTCTGACGCTTGAAAACAGACTGTTGTGATACTGACCATTCCATCAACCGTGCTGCAGCTTCACCAGTCAAATGCTGAACATCAAGACCTGTTGAGTCGGCTAACTGCTTGAAAACCTCTTGTGCCTCATGTTCAGTGTCAAATGCGTTTGCAAAGGAAGATGCACGTCCATACAGCTGAACCGCTGTGCTCAGAACTTTCGGCCCCAGGAAACTGAGCCCTGCCCACTCATCTTCGACCATGTGCGGCCGTGAGGCATGCGTAGCGCCCCCTCTACTAAAAAATTGAACAGCTAAAACTGCAAGACAAAGTATTGATTAACCGAACCCGGGGTGTTTCAGAGTAACAAGGCAACTGAGTCACTTCAAACAAGAAACACCAAACGCTAAAACTGAGTTACAAAACAACAAACCTTGAAAATGCACAGCTGACACTGAGACTGAGGCAAAACAAAGTTTTAAGGTTCAACAGACAACATCTCCAAACCAACAAAACTCAAACCAACTGAAACTGACCCAACATGTCGTTCACTAAGCGGTTTGGAAAATGTGTCAACACCCTACCTTAACATTGTCGCGGGCAGACGGGGTAACGCGAAGTAACGAACGGCTATAGGCGATGAAGCGCAGGCCCCCAACGACACCCCAGCCACCCACCCCAAACCCCAACGCTTCCAAACAGTCATTTTGGTGACCCAAACTATCATGGTCGCTCTAAAACAAACGCGTTGTCTCGTCTCGCTCCGAAAAATTTTAAAAACAATGATTTCGTCAAAAACCGTTTTTCTGAAATCACTACATGCAGTTAAAAGACATGTCTGAAAGAGGAAACGGCCGAGCACCTTTTTCTCACAAAAACATTGGGGACGATCCATCCACGCCCCGCCAAAGCCCCACTTCCTCGAGGCGTGACAGAACCTCTGGTCCGATCGTTTGCCATGGAACATTTGTTATGGCACATCCCAATCTTTTGATCAAGCTGAAGTCAGACCTGCTTGGTCCATCGCTGATATTACTGTGAGAAGGTACTCTGCTGAACCATACCTTCAACTGCAACATTGATTCTCGGGCACAGAAACACTCTATGATGGTATCAGCCATTCGAGTCGCCCCAGCCCCTTTAATCAATCCAGCTCTGGCTCAGTCGTTGTCTACATAGAAGACAATTTCGCATTAATCAGAGCCATCACCCCAAATCGCAAGTGACACAAGAAGTGGGAGGAGCTCCACTTCATGGGGTGCTTTGAATCAGTGAAAAAATGTTGTGCAAATTCCTGAGGAAGTACAGATCCAAATGCCATAACAGCTGTGCCTTGCGGGCTCACAAGAACCCCAGCAATCAAACATTCCTGTTCGCAAGCACCATCCGTAAAACAAATCCAAGTGGAAAAAAACTTTCTGGTGATCTCTACATTGAAATCCTCAAGAAGGCTGCCACACTTCCAGTCGCACCAAAGGGCAGTGCGTTGACCAGCAATAAGATGAAGTCGTTGGTGCCAGCTTTTGAAGTGGCCACTCGAATGCGAGCGCGGTCCTCACTGCAAATCCCAAATTGTTTGTACGCACTTTTCAAATCGATTGTGTTCACCCTCTGCCTGCACGAATCCAATGAATATGCCAGGGGTGCCGCAATGTCATCAATGCCAAAAATCTTCAACCGTTCATGCAAACCTGTCGTTTGGTTCCCCGGCCTGGTTGTGCGTAAAGACCGGCGCAATTTTGTTGGCCCACTTAGCAAGGAACCAAGCAAGGACGGTTGAGACTCCACTAACCACCTTAATGCCAGAATGAGTCCGTGCATGTGGTTGCGGACTGACTGCAACCTTCACTAGCTCACCCTCTTTGATTTTGGCGCACTACACGCTCACCCTGTTTGATTTTGGCACGACGCAGAGCGCAAATACTGCGCCTGCCAGCAAAATCGGCACTAAACGCTTCGCACTGTGGTAAAACAGCGATTTTTAGATGCGACCGTTTGGGCGTGTAGTACCCCACTAAACGCTCCGCGCTGTGGCCGGCGACACATTTTCGCCGTTTCCTGGCGTTCGGTTGTAATTATCTTTTTTAAAGATCAATATAGTTCAGAAAAAAGATCCACTACACGCTACACGGATCTGTTTTGCTTTTTTCCGCGGTAAAAGGCGTGTAGTGCCACAACTGTCGTGCTAAACGCTCACCCTCTATAGGTTCAGTGTCACACACGCGCACCTGTCACCAAAATCTGCACTAAACGCTGTCAGTTCACACCGTGACTGCCAGAAGTATTGCACATGCCAAGCAAATCAAACCCGCAGGGGCGACAGCAAAGTTAGCGCAAAACAGCGCGCTTTCTGCAAGACGGGAAAAAGGCATTTGCATCCTCTGTTGCAACTCCGGTTCTCGACCATGCGAACTGGAGCAAAACAAACAATCTTTCAGGATGAGCCTGGCGCCAGGCTTCAAAGCAGGCTTCGAGGCAGCCTCAAGGCTGTAGAAATTGCAACAAAACAAAAAATGTAAGGATGAGGGATAATTTTCGAGGCAAGCCTCGATGGCCGAAATTGGAGCAAATGCACATGAATGTCTTTTTTTTCGCGCAACGCCTATTGGCTTTCGCCAGGTCGTTCAACACGCTGTATTGCATGCTGTAGAGTGACAAATTCAACTAATTAATGCACTGTCGTCATCCCTCTTCTACAGAAGTGAGGTACAAAAGACTGCACTGGCCAAGGACCTGTTCGGAGTCCGATTCGCCGTGATGGCCGGGGGGCAAAACAGGAAACAAACAAAACACCAGACACAAAACAAAAACACAAGCAAGACAAAAGAAACAAAAAAACTACACCCAAAAAACAAACCAAAAACAGAAGACCGGGAATGTGCGGCTGGCCATAGCAGTATCCGTGGCTACGCGTGGGGTGACAGCCGCCGCGGGGACGCAGTTCTGGTGGGAACGCGGGATGGATGCGTTTTTTGCTTCGCAGAAGCACTTAGAAGCTGCATGGGCTTCTTAGAAGGGTTTTGCTTCTTAGAAGCAGCCTCTTAGAAGTAGAGGCCTTCTTAGAAGATAAGTTTTCTTTTTGATTTAAATTGTATGTTTAGCTTCTTAGAACCCTTCTGCTTCTAAGAGCTTCTAAGTGGCAAAATTCATCTTTTCAGCTTCGAAGAAGCCCCCCCGGAATCCATCCAGACTTGCATCCCCCTACATCAGCCCCTGTATCATCCCAAGATGTGTATGGCAACACCCAGGCAACATTCACCAATCCTTCGCTACTCCGCGCTACTCCGCTACTCCGTGCTATGTTTTAATTCAATTACCCAATGTAATTGACACGATATCGAAACGATGGCGGAGTAAGAAAGCCTTCAATACTTCACCTTCCCACGTTCTACAAGGACTTCAATCTTGTTAAACTTATAATATATACACATCTTAATATGTATATATTTAATCTATATATATTTCAATTTAACAAAAACCATTTCATTTACCAAAAAGGTTTGGCTTCCATTCTTCGAATTTCCAAAACGACTTCTGATGCACTCGGTCTTATATTATTTCCTTTTTCGCTTGCTGGATATAATTGTGTCCAGAGGTCTCAACCAACAGCTTTATTTGGTTGAATTTTCAGATGGACATCAAACCCCCAATAGAAAGCACGCAGATAAATCAATAAGAATATGTTATCATAAGGGGACCTTTTTTTTTTTGAGGGGATGTCCAGCTAAATTGATCAGGCTTCCTTCAGGAAGAGTCAACGGTTCGAAAAACGGAAGGAAACGCCGCCAATCTGAGTGAAACCGCGAAATTCCCAATGTTTGGGATGGTTGATGGAAACGCAGGGATATCGAATGCTAGCCTCCATGGTGAGGCAAATCGGAATCGGATGCATCTAGGCCGGCTGAATCAATCTCCAGGGAGGAGAAATGTTGCATGGTCAGGCACGAATGTCACTGCAGTGAAATAAGAACTAAGCCAAGGTGTTCCCGGTGAGGAGGAGCATGTCAGGAAGCTGATAAACAATCTTATACCCCACCAAAGTGACAACAGAAACAAAAAGCATAACTTAGGTGAGGGATGGGTGGGTTTTTTGAAGTTAAAACAGCATGCAAAACGCAACAAAAAACAAGATTGAAGTCCTTGAGCCAAAATGTTTCAGGGGAAACAACGATCTGAAAGTACCCCGTAAAACATAAACGAAACAAGTACGTTAAACGTTCTACAAGGACTTCAATCTTGTTAAACTTATAATATATACACATCTTAATATGTATATATTTAATCTATATATATTTCAATTTAACAAAAACCATTTCATTTACCAAAAAGGTTTGGCTTCCATTCTTCGAATTTCCAAAACGACTTCTGATGCACTCGGTCTTATATTATTTCCTTTTTCGCTTGCTGGATATAATTGTGTCCAGAGGTCTCAACCAACAGCTTTATTTGGTTGAATTTTCAGATGGACATCAAACCCCATATAAAACTATCTGGGAATTCAACTCGCCATTAATCCCCCAAATATAGAGTGAGGAGAATTCCAGCAAGCGAATCAGGATTACACAGTTGGAAGTGTCCATGGAATGGAAGCATTGGATGGTACCAGCGTTGGAGTCCGACGGATGTTCCAAAGGTCTGGCAATGGGATGCGAATGCGATCACCTAAGTGGAAATTGTGTGGTGGCTGGCCGATTTGGTCCCATCGGCTGAGATCGTCTGCAAGGATGTTGTCTGAACCTGCGATGTGATTAACGTCAATTTCCATACCCAGCATGGCTGATAACAAGCACAAACGTTCAAGAAAAATGGAAAGTGGGTATGTCATGCTCCAAAGTTTATTGCTACCAGATTCGGCACCTGTATTATCGCTCAAGCTTTTCAGGCAAATGGGCATGCGATGAGCTGGAAAAAATCTGGCCGTCACAAACAGAAGGGCAATCTGAGCTAATGTCTCAAATGAAGAAATTGATCTTTGCATTTCTGGGTCAAGGTCTACCCCCAATTCAAGGAAATCGGAATGTGAGTAAATCTCAGAAAACCAATATGTTTTTCCCGCGGGCGAGGTCACAAAACCGCCAATTTCACAAGTTTTTCCAGAGGCACAAGCATCGGCTGCTGCAGTGCCCCCCCAGTATTGTTTTGGTGTTAAAGGTTTCATGGGGGATAAACCGGATACCCATTGGATAAAATGTTGAACAATCCGAAGGCTGGCTGGAGACAGTGTTCGCTTCGTTGAAGCTGGATCTCGAATTCGAAGCCAAATACGCTTGTTTGAGAGATGAACCTTTGCAAGATCGTTCTTTTGCTGGATGTTCTGATGGCGGACAGCTAGCAATTTACCGCCAAGTGGCAATGCAGTGCCTTGTGGCCGAGAAATAATGTTGAGATTTTCGTCCAAATGTGATGCAAAGGATCGCCAGTCACCATTATCGATACTATAGTGTGTTGCAGGAATTGAGTATAGGTCATGATACCAGTGACGAATCCAAATTCGCATGTAGGGCCAAAGCTGGGTAAGCCAGAGTGCTAAACCAATCAGTTTTTCCAAATTTCGTTTGGATGTGCGAGAGCTTCGACCAATCGAACGCAAATATCCCAAAAATTTTGTGAGCTTGGCCATAGGGATTTCGATGAAGCCAGAGCGAAAATGGATTTTCCAGCCAATCCATTGGATACTAAACGCAAGTTCGCATTTGGACCATGAGACCGGGATGTTTGTGATTTGACAAATCAAACAGATCATTGTCGCCGAGAGAGGCATGCTAGTCATGGTCTGGTAGAACAAGAAGTCATCAACGTATAATAGGGCTATGTGAGCCCACCATATCAAAAAATGGAAAAACCTCAGCATCCAGCCGCCGAGTCTGGACCACCACGCCGCCGAGAATGTGGCCCCGAAAGGGGCCACTCTGTAAAAGAACAGCTGGCCCTGCAGCGTAAATCCAAGTAGTCCACATTCTTCATCTCGAATTACTATTCTTTTATGGGCTGCCTTAATGTCGAGGGAAAAGGCCATATGGTCACCTGAAAAATTACGCAAAGGGAATGTGCGCAGCACATCCTTGGCCGACGGCAATGTGCTCCGCTCAGGTATGTGGCAGCGGTCATTAAGGCCGCATATTGTATTGTCCAGGACTAACCTGGGTGCCCTGCCGTCCGAGTGTGCAACGCCAAGTTTTCCGAGGGCGACACCCAGGGGAAATTGCTGTTGTGCATCCTCCAATGTTCCTTCAAATGGAAAAACCCAGCCCTTGTCGATCTCTTGTTGTACCAACTCACGAGTGAGGGCAATGTCGTCCTCTGCGCTCTGCCAGTTCGTCTGGTGAGCCGACAACGGTGGTTCTTCCCGGTCCTCTGAGTTGCTTAACGGAAAACAGTTGCTCAATGGGATGTCACGTTGGAAACCTGTGCCAACACCAGCAATGAGTGAAGGGAAAAGAGCATGGTCCGGATCTTGCATCAAGGTGTTCAAGGAGTGCAGAATATTCAAGCACATGGGTTGGTGTGTCCGAACTTCCCAATTGGGTGTCATGCCTGATGAAATCAAAAATTGTTCCAAATCATGTCGAAAGGGAGCAAGGACCTCTTCTGTAAATGGGGGGTTGGAATGGTCGGCCATCGAGAAATATTGAACCAATTGTTTGTCCAGCCTGGATTCCAATATCCTTGTCATCCATTTCTTGCGCAAAGGACCAAAAACATCCGAAGCTGTTCGAGCACCAAGACTCCAGTCTGGGTTGGAATGCAGGCCCCCCCCATCTTCTTGACCGAAAGGTGGTTCAAAAATATCTTTGCGTGGAGGAATCTGTGCTATATCATCCCATTTAAAATCTTTGGAGTGCTGGTTGACCAGAGGAGAAACTAGGTTGGCAAAAGCTTCTGCCAGTGCCGGGGGATAGCATGCCGTTTGCCGGCTGAGAAATTCGCCTGATTCCGATCTTGTACCAACCAGTGATGTATGGCTCCCATATGGGTGAGAACATAGACAACCCAGTGTCGAAATTTGTTGCCAACTGCTTGCAAACATCCATTGTTTGTACCAGTTCCTGCCGTATTCACATGCTGAAATGACCGTGCACCATGCTGAGATCAGCACCAGAAAAGATTTAACGCACTCCTCCAACCAGCTCATGGCGGAAGGGGGTTGCTCAAGGTGAGCGTGTCCCCCTGCCTGAAAAATTAATGTCAGGCAAGTAATAGTTCTGAAAAGCATCATAAAAGATTCTTGGACTTGAAGTAGCTCCATACTGTTAAGGCCCGGGACTCCATCCAAAGCTTCAGGTGTTCGAAGTGCTTTAGGGCCTGGACGATGAAGTTTCAACCGAGAGTAATGGGCACAAGAAGGGGAAGCCGCACCATAAGCCACCTGTCCAGATGAACAAATTCGCAGCAATTGTTCGTAGCTCTGGTCATTCAGTAGGTCTATACGCTTGTCCAGCAAAATGTCAAAAGACAGTACATTGCCCTGTTGGGCCAAAATGGCCGCACTCAGTGGGCGTGTTGCCCCCGAGCAAATATCCAGAAACAGTCGAGCCTCACCTTGGGCGAAGTCGGGCAGTGAAGGTGCCAATATGGTTGGTGACACTGGTGATACCTGTGAAACTGAAATAACCTCAGTTGGCAGCTCCTCAAGGGTGGACTCCTTGGGAGTCTCTTGAAGTGAAACTGGTTCTTGTGCCGTTGGAATAGGATCCACAATATCATCTGTTGTAACTGGCTGCATTAGTCAGTGGGTCGTATTTTGATGCTGAAGGGCACCGTGGTCCAAACCGCACGCATGGCCATTAACTGGATATGCACATTGGTGCTGGAATTTGCATGAATCTCCCAGCGAACAGCCCCCGGTTTGGTATCGCATGCATAGCTGCTTCCACTGACCATCTTTGGTTTTAACATCAGTCAGCCATTGGACCTTTCCTTTGCCTTTCGATTTGCCTTTGCCCTTCGAGGGCTTGCCTTTGCCCTTGCCTTTTGTAAAGCTCGAGGAGCTGGGTGTTGATGGCATGGATGGAACCTTCACTGGACGAGGACGAAGTTGAAGCAAGCCTGGAAGGTCATGTCGGATATGGGTGAATTCATGTAAGCAATTGTCCATATCCCAACCACGCTCAGACATCAAGTCTGAAATGGAAGCCCAAATCTGCCTGTCTGCCGCTTGCGCCTCTGTGATGGATGCACAGCGCAACATGGTATCTGGGTCCACCCTTTGTGTAAGGAAACTCAAAAACTTCGCTGAATAGGCTTTGAGGTTCGCTAGGTGGGCGCCTCCACACATTGCAACTGCTGTATCATGGACTGCCAATAAGTTACGGACCGCATTCACCCCAAAACCAGCATTTGAAATGTCAATCGATGGGGGCTCATCCACCAACAAGCTATGCAATGTGGCCACTTCAAGTTTAGGCATCTTTGCCTGCCTTTGAGAAGTGATTTCATCTGATTTTGCCAAAGTAAGTCGGTATTTCCAGGGAATCCACGACCACTGTTTCTTTGAGAGCTGATGGTGTGTAAGGCTCAGTAAACGCGTACTTGGCATGGTATCATGATTGAGAAGCTCTGAGGGATAACTGGCCAAAAATTTGGCCTTCATCTGTTCAATCACTGCTGTGTCCAACTTCGGGGGGAAGCTTTCCGCCCATGTGCTTGCTGAGGCCGATGCATCAGAAGTGGCCGTTCCACCAATAGGTGTTTGATTTGCAGGTGCAGGTTGGGTCAAGTCATGACACATTCGGAATGCAGCCCTAAGTGAGGCTTTCTGAAGCAGCGTTGGCTCTTCACTGAAAAACTCAGGCCAGAGCTTGTCAAACGCTTCTAAATCCAACGCAGAAAACGCAAAGGACTGAATTGTCCAACCTGCTGAAATCAGCTGGGATGCTGTAGCAGGATCAACGCCACACGCTGACATCACCTCTTCCAAGTTTTTGGAAGTCATGACGCACGCAAGAAAACGCTGTCCAGGTGGACACTAATGAATAAAGCTGGCAATAAAAAGCAAATTGGTCATGTTGTACATTGTGATGCACATCAATTGAGGTCTGGGCTGAATTGGGATATGGTCCTGAAGGATGTCACGGTATGGCTGACATGATGTTTTTGTTTTTTTTTGAAATCATTTTTTTTGAAATGGCTGCGGACGAGCATATAAATAAAAAATGGCTATGGGATGCATGTGATGAGTGACATGTATGGTGGCTTCGGCCATGGAAAAATGCTGATGCTCAACCTCCTGCAGGAGATTGTTCCAATTGACGCAATGATCAAACGCTGAGAGAATGTTGAACGCATCTGCCTTTTTTGTCTGAAGCAATGCTGTTGGGTGCAACTCAAACAATTTGGACGGCTTTCCAAATTTTTTTGCAACCTGCATGTTGGCAAAATGCCACAGGTGGTTGCAAGTCCTCCAGGAAATCGGTTTCTGAGTGGAGCATCCTGGCGCCACATGCTGCTCTCCAATAATGGTTTCTATTGAAAGGTCTGGACTCAGTATCGTCTGTTGTCGCAATCATGGCATGGGTGACTTTCCGATGCCTTGCAAACACGGCTTCGTCGACCTGACCCTCGTCGGGCACCAATGTTGTTGTGTGTGCCGTGGGTTCCAATGCCTCTGAACTGGAACTGTCACCCGGGCTGCTATTGCTCGAAGATTCGTTGTCTGAGTCCAGCTGTTCGACCTCCGGGTCAGGCAGGATTTCATGAGGATCTTCAGGCTTGGAAAAGGGAAGCCATTGAAATGAATATTCAGGTGCAGTCTTCTGGAACCGTTCCAAAGTGACCATTGGCTCCGTCAGAGGAAATTGTCCTCCCCTGTGTTGGGCTGTCTTGGGACGCCACCCTTTGTGTATCTCCATGATGATGGTTGATTGGTACCGTAAGGAACCCCAAACGCTGTCTCTGCCATAAAGATTCAGTGAATGCTTGGGATCCTGATGGTGACCCTGCAGCAATCGGTCTGAGTCGCTGACCAGGTTGCCCAACTGTGGGCCAAAACTCAAAAGAGTAGCCTTCATTGAATGTAGGGTGTATGTTTGTTGCAGGTGAGCCAGTGGATGTTGATCCTGAAATTTCTTCCATGGTGTCAACAGCATTTCACGAAAAATTTGTGTTGTCTCCGCATAATTCAGTGGTTCAAGCTCCTGAAATGTTCCATCTGGCTCCATGGACGGGATCAAAAAATCCACCTTGGACTGTGGGACCTGTAGTGTTGTCATCACTTGGTCCCAAGTTTGTAAAAACTTAAACAGCCATGTGTATGTCCCTTTGCTGCAAAGTCCTGCCGCCTGTGCACCGAAAGGGTGTCCTGCCGCCATTGTCTTTGATCTCCATACCAAGCCACGGAGTTCCTGAAAATTAAAGACCAATGAACTAATGTTCAACCGCTGTGCATCAGCGAAGCGAAGACCTGCCCAGGTAATCAGGAGGAAGGAGCCAAGCATCATCACTTCGTATGTAGTGGAAGCCCCTTGTAAGATTCGACGTTCCCACTGGAAAATCAACCACAGAGGGAGAGGTGGGGCCTCTCGACGGTCTTTGCTCAGTTTTGTTTTCAAGAAGCTGTCTACCAACGGAGAAAAACAAATCATCAAATGAGAAACTCCTGCAATTTTGTGCCACCAACGCAATGCTTTGATTGTAAAGTTTCCTGAACACACATCTCTGTCAGTCTCACACGACTTCGACAACCTCATGACGGTCAACACGTCCGCAAGCTGAGATTCTGACAAGGTGTGCATGTCCAATCCAAGTTGTGCAGTAACCCGTGCAAACTTCTGGACCGCTTGTAAATAGCGGAATGAGGTCGTAGCAGCGTAATTGTTCAAAAGTCTCTTGCGATGTTCATCGGCATATGGTGAGGATTGCAGTGATACATATACTGCAGATGAATTGCCAAAAAGCTGCAATAAGTTGGTGAACAGTTCAACCAAAAAAGCATTGTCACTGGCCAGCTTTGATCGAGTCAATTGAATCGATGTTGAGCTCCGCACCAGCTGGGGCTTAGCAACGGCTACATGACCCTTGTTCACTGGAGGGCGAGGCAATGCTTTCTCTGTACTGGGACACAACGCCGGAAAAACCCTTGTGGGTACTGAAGGCTCCGACAACCTGGATGGTGATGCACTCATGGTCAAACTGGCCGGGTGATACTCTGTGCGATGGTTTCTAAGGTATGGTGAACCGACATGTGAAACATGATGAATCAAATTGCCTCGAATTGGTTGATACGCTGGTGTTGATCTGGGCTCTGCAACTGAGATGGCCGCCAAAGTCAACCTGGGACCTGCTGGAACTGATTGGGGTACCTCTGTGATCGAAACTGGAGATACCTGCAAACTAGCTTGGAGTCGAGGTTGGACTGGCATATCCGGACGACTCAAAGGGCGTGTCTTAGGTGTGGGTTGCATCAGCTGCACTGATTGTGAATCACAAATGAGGTCCCAACCCTCTTCAATCGGAAGATCCATCAGCGACTGAAGGTGTCTCGATCACTCGAAACCGAACTGCACAACGAAAAATGCGATGGGAGCACCAGCTAAAACGCCAAATATCCCTGGGCAGTGTTCTGTCTTCCGAATTCTGATCGTACAAGTATGAAACTATGAGTGTGCACAACTCTAACCGGAAATGCGATGCAAAAATCTCTGTCCAATCTGGGTTCCGATGACGCAAAGCGAGCATGGCAAGCCCCGGATATCCGGGATGTGAAAGGTACGGTCAATGACCTAAAAGCATGTGAAGTGAAAAGAAACATCTGAATGACGCAACCCACACCATGACATTGAAATGGAAAAAGGAATCCTGCAGTTTGTTGACGCACCTATCCACCATTTGTGGCCATGTGTTTTTTTAAAGTTAAAACAGCATGCAAAACGCAACAAAAAACAAGATTGAAGTCCTTGAGCCAAAATGTTTCAGGGGAAACAACGATCTGAAAGTACCCCGTAAAACATAAACGAAACAAGTACGTTAAACATCTTTTCCTAAGCAGATTCCTACTCCATCCCGTTTTAAATTTATACTATTAATTAATAACGGGATTGACTGAAAAGATCATGATTCATGTTCTTTCTGGGCTGAACACTTCGGTAGGAGTCTAGAGGGGCAAGGGGGGCCAACAAGCGGCAGTAGAGTATTCAATACAATCATTCAAATGGAAGCCGGCCACCTGCGCGAAAACCCACAAACTCCGCAACAGCAAAAACACCTTAAGCAATCACGTAAGGGCTGCAAAAGGCTGATGGGCCTTCTTTTAGCGGCAAACAATCAAGCCACCAGACGCAACGAAATAATAAGAAGCTAATTTCAAGTGGGTTCAAGCAGCAACCGATATGCACCCCGCTTGAAGCAACAAGAAACAAAATCATCTACAAAACAGCTTGCTCCGACGGACCCAATTCTGGGTCCGGAAAACCTTCTCAAAACCGGCTTCACTCAAAAGGGCCTCCCTAGTTGCCACAAAGTTTCATTGAAACCCAAACCTTGCGCTTCTGCAACCCTGATACAAAAAACTTTAAAAAAAGAACCTAAAACACGGTCCCAAAAATGGGACCGCCTGGCGGTCCCATTTTGGGACCGCATGCACAGCTTAGTAAAAGAACAAAAGAAAAGCACTTTCACGGTCCCATTTTTGGGACCGTCTGGCGGTACCAAAAATGAGGGCAGCTTCGCTTCAGGCGGAATCCCCAGGATTCCAATTCGTGCTCTGGGACACCAATGCCAGAATCAACGGTCTGGTCGCGGTAGATCTGGAGACGCTCGTGTCACAAGTGCTCTCTGACTACCCCCCGAACGCAGGCTTCGCCAATGGACTTTTCGTAATGACCACAGCCACCGATCACAAGAACAACCTCAACAGCTCCGCCCTAAAGAAAAACTATGCCCGCACACTGCGAGTGGAAACTATTGCTAACTCAGCAGGAGGCACGGCAGAAGTTGCAATAGTGGCCCAGCCAAGTACAGGATTCCTCAACGGAAGGTTCTACCCAGATGGCTCCCCCACGGAAGACACCGAAGACTGCTTAGGCCGCATCACGGTTGGACTCACACGATCGAAATCCTTGACTCTGCTGGTCTCCCCGCTCGACATGATGGGGCTCATCGGCATGGCTCAGGTAATTGCAACGATTGCCTATGGCATCCAAGGCCTCAGAAGGGGTGTCACCACCTGGGATTCGCCTACTTTCAATGCCAATCCGGAGCAGGAAAACCTTGAACAAATGCGCAGATTGTCTTTAAATACAACGCCTTCATGGTCGTTCCCCCCCTGGCAATCGCCAACAAATACCATGACCACCAAACCAACCAGCCGAAGAGCGTGCGATATCGACTCATTTTAGTACGAGCGTCGGACCTCGACTGGCTGAGAGGAGATCGGCTCAAGGACCTACAAGCACAAGCAACGGCTGGCCATAAGTGGATCCCGGCACAGCAACTTCCATACAACGAAATCATTTTATACGCATACGCCGCCGACCGCACGAACCGGCCTACATACGTGTGCCTGCCATCTGGATTGTACAATGCACGCACCGGGCGTGTCTTGGCACAAGCTGGCCCTGAACAAGAAATCACACCGCTACCGGGCATCTACTTCTTTGATGGGTGGCGAGTACATCCAACATTGGTCATCCCCGCCGACCTACCAAGCACCAAAGAAGCACCAGTATGTGATGTTGAAGCCCCCGCACATAGCACTGCAAGCACAGAACCACCCCGGTCGCCGGAAGAAGAGGCGCGTGACATCCTCGCTACCGCTGCTAAGAACCAAGCGGAAGATGGACCCAGCACTCGTAGGGCAGCCATCCGTGCATGTAAGTATCTGAGAGCCATGGTCCACCAACATGGCCCCCTCATCCAGTCAGCACATGAAGCCGCCAAGATCCACACGCAACGCAGCAAAGGCAACGCAGCAGCAGCCATGCAATATCGCCCAAAGGAAGGGGAGCTCCCAGTGATAGCGCCAGAGCTGACATCCGAGTTATTACATTGCCTATCCACGCTGCCTGATCCATGGCCCCTGGCAAAAATCACTATCGACATGGAAAAACCTAGCCAGTGGGTCTCCAAAATGTGCCGGCTTTTTTTTGCTGATGAATACGCCAGACGCACGGTGGGAGTGCCCACAACAGCACAGGCACCAGACATTGAGCCAGCACTCAAGGCTGTCCAGAACATTCTCCCCAAGCTGGAGGCAAGAATTATTGAATTCCTCTCCGAGTGGCTAGTGACCTTTCTAATGCCAGCAAAGCACGTATTGGACACCAGAGCACCCCACCTCTATTTCATGTTCCTTAAAGAATACTGGTTTAGAGAGTTATACCTGGGTCTCAAAGTCACGGCATCTTTTGACCGATCGGAGTCACACACACGAATTATAGATGGACAGGTCAGATGCATCACACCTGACTTCAAGCCCAAAGACCTGCAGGTAGCATGGAACGTCCAGTTCATCACCGTGTGTCCCCGCATGGATGATTCCTCCCATATACCACAGCCTGCGCAGGGAAAGCATTAAAAATACGAACTCCGCCAGCGCAATAGGGGTCAAGTCTGTTCGCCCTACCTGGTTTGAGGACATAGTAACCACCAAGGAACCTGCATCTCATGCCGGGCAGGAACAGCCTGAACCGATGCACGGCCTTAAACTGGTAAGAGGAAGCATTGCCCCTGAGAGAGCAGCCGGAATTCCCAGCACTAGCAGAACTGGCCAAACGAGGTTTGCTCGCTCCGGACGCATGGAACTGCAAACGAGCGCAAATCATCCTGAAAGCCTCGATCGATGTACCGATGCTTGGCACAATTATCGATGGACTCCTCGAACAGTCACATATGCCAGTAGGCCACTGCATATTGACGGAGCTGTCCGACAAAGCTGCGCCCATCGGGACACAACCTTACAGGAGCTTGACGATTTGCTTGGCGAATATGACCTGAAGAGAGACTTGGTCGAGATCAATCGCAAAGCACCCCAATGGTCTCACAACGCAGTGTGGAACAAACGATATATGGAACCAAAGCCAGGGTTCGCCTTGCAACAACTGTGGGCGGACTCAGAGTCAGCTATCACACAGAAAACATCCCCCTCCTAATATGAGGTGAAGGACAATGACATCCGCCGAGCAGTAATGGCCATTACAGCCGTGCCAGCTGCCACATTGCCTGAGAGTGCATTCCTCTTGGCGCTAGGAACCCCAGCGCTCCGAACGGTCCCACCACAAACTGGATCACTAGCGCAAAGAGCTATAGAGGAGTGGGAACGAAACCTTTGTGAGAACAAAGCAGTAGCAATCCTGGAGCAGCAAGCCGGCAGACCAGCCCTCATCAAAAAAGATGGAGGAGAGATGCTCATTGCCATCGTACTTGATAGGCCACTCGCAGAGGCTAAAGCGTTGGTGGAAGCTCCCGATGCTTTCATCCAAGCAATCACCAACCTGGAAAGGATCCCGGGAGTACTCCCTTTTGAAGTCTATGCGCATGCCCCACTGCGGCTGATTTCATGGTGCAGTTTTGAGCTTAATCAGGTAGCCAGACGCCTCCTGCGCGATTTGGCAGTATTGTGTGAAGAACCAACTACCACGACCAAGGACTTGGTAGATAAAATAGCCTTACGAAACACACAGGTCCATACTGAGCAAGACGCTTCGCAATATCTTGCCACGTTGGCTACAGTGCACATCGCATCCAGAGCCCAAATGCCCACATACACGACGATGGTCCAACACTTCCTCGGCACCCTGCAACTGCCCATGGCCATCTATATGTTGGACTACTATCTACCAATGCTCAGCCCTAATGAAGGCTACAATGAAACTGGACTCACCATGCAAAGCGCTGGCCCGGTTAGAGAACCTTGGCAACCAGTCGAACTTGAGTTCCAATTTAAAGGTAGCGAGTTTGGACATTGGAAAGTCAAGGGAGGACGCGATGCATTCGCATTCCGACACCCAAGCCTGGGCCAAACAGATGTCTACCACCTACTGGAAAGCCAAGCGCACCATCACAAGATCAGTCCCGTGGGTACTGGTAGACTAATTGCAATGGTTGGACTCGGTGATGCCGCAGCCAAAGATGCCGGAATTCTACAGATCCTATTTGGGTTGGTGCTCGCAGAATAAGAATGAATTACCTGCCACCCGGATACACAGACAATGCAATCCTAAAGCTATCGAAGTAGCCTTCCTTCAGTTCCAGCCATCGAATTTTGCAGAAGAACAGCTCCAAGCGCTGCAGGATTGGTACCTTGCTTTAGGACAAGGGTTGGAACCACTTGACGCCACCACGGAAGACACCGAAGACTGCTTAGGCCGCATCACGGTGGGACTCACACGTTCAAAATCCTTGACTCTGCTGGTCTCCCCGCTCGACATGATGGGACTCATGGGCATGGCTCAGGTGATTGCAACGATTGCCTATGGCATCCAAGGCCTCAGAAGAGGGGAAACCACCTGGGATTGGCCTAATTTCAATGCCAATCCGGAACAAGAAAACCTTGAACAAATGCGAAGATGGTCTTTAAATACAACGCCTTCATGGTGGATCCCCCCCTGGCAATCGCCAACAAATATCATGACCACCAAACCAACCAGCCAAAGAGCGTACGATATCGACTCATTTTAGTACGAGTGTCGGACCTTGACTGGCTGAGAGGAGATCGGCTCAAGGATCTACAAGCACAAGCAAGGGTTGGCCATAAGCGGATCCCGGCACAGCAACTTCCATACGCCGAAATCATTTTATATGCATACGCCGCCGACCGCACGAACCGGCCTACATACGTGTGCCTGCCATCTGGATTGTACAATGCGCGCACCGGGCGTGTCTTGGCACAAGCTGGCCCTGAACAAGAAATCACACCGCTACCGGGCATCTACTTCTTTGATGGGTGGCGAGTACATCCAACATTGGTCATCCCCGCCAACCTACCAAGCACCAAAGAAGCACCAGTATGTGATGTTGAAGCCCCCGCACACAGCACTGCAAGCACAGAACAACCCCGGTCGCCGGAGGAAGAGGCGCGTGACATCCTCGCTACCGCTGCTAAGAACCAAACCGAAGACGGACCCAGCACTCGTCGGGCAGCCATCCGTGCCTGTAAGTATCTGAGAGCCATGGTCAACCAACATGGCCCCCTCATCCAGTTAGCACATGAAGCCGCCAAGGTCCACACGCAACGCAGCAAAGGCAGCGCAGCAACAGCCATGCAATATCGCCCGAAGGAAGGGGAGCTCCCAGTAATAGCACCAGAGCTGACATCTGAATTATTGCATTGCCTATCCACGCTGCCTGATCCATGGCCCCTGGCCAAAATCACTATCGACATGGAAAAGCCTAGCCAGTGGGTCTCCAAAATGTGCCGGCTCTTTTTTGCAGATGAATACGCCAGACGCACGGTAGGAGTGCCCACAGCAGCACAGGTACCAGACCTGGAGCCAGCATTCAAGGCTGCCCAGAACATTCTCCCCAACCTGGAGGCAAGAAATATTGAATTTCTCTTATAGTGACTTTTCTCATGCCAGCAAAGCATGTGTTGGACACCAGAGCACCCCACCTCTATTTCATGTTCTCCAAAGAATATTGGTTTAGAGAGTTATATCTGGGTCTTAAAGTTACGGCATCGTTTGACCGATCGGAGTCATACACACGAATTATAGATGGACAGGTCAGATGCATTACACCTGACTTCAAGCCCAAAGATCTACAGGTAGCATGGAACGTCCAGTTCATCACCGTATTTGTCCCCGCATCCATGATTCCCCCCATATACCACAGCCTGCGCAGGGAAAGCATCAAAAATACTAACTCCACCAGCGCAATAGGGGTCAAGTCTGTTCGCCCTACCTGGTTTGAGGACATAGTAACCTCCAGGGAACCTGCACAGCCTGAACCGATGCACGGCCTTAAGCTTGTCATCAAAGAGGAAGCATTGCCCCTTAAAGAGCAGCCGGAATTCCTTCCCAGCACTAGCAGAACTGGCCAAACGAGGTTTGCTCGCTCCTGACGCATGGAGCTGCAAACGAGCGCAAATCAGCTTGAAAGCCACAATTGATGTACCAATGCTTGGCACAATCATTGAACAAAATGGCGATGGACTCCTCGAACAGTCACATATGCCAGTAGGCTGGCCACTGCATATTGACGGAGCTGTCCGACAAAGCTGCGCCCATCGAGACACAACCTTACAGGAGCTTGACAATTTGCTTGGGGAATACGACCTGAAGAGAGACTTGGTCGAAATCAATCGCAAAGCACCCCAATGGTCTCACAACACAGTGTGGAATAAACGATATATGGAGCCAAGGCCAGGTTTCGCCTTACCACAACTGTGGGCGAACTCAGAGTCAGCTATCACACTGAAAACATCCCCCTCCTAATATGAGGTGAAGGACAATGATATCCGCCGGGCCGCCATGGCCCTTACAGCCGTGCCAGCTGCCACATATTGCCTGAGAGTGCATTCCTCTCGGCACTAGGAACCCCAGCGGTCCGAACGGTCCCACCACAAACTGGATCACTAGCGCAAAGAGCTATAGAAGAGTGGGAACGAAACCTGTGTGAGAACAAAGCAGTCGCAATCCTGGAACAGATGCAGGCCGGAAAACCAGCCCTCATCAAAAGATGGAGGAGAGATGCTCATTGCCATCGTGCTTGATAGGCCACTCGCGAAGGCAAAAGCATTGGTGGAAGCTCCTGATGCCTTCATCCAAGCGATCACCAGGATCATGCAAGACAAACAGAATCACCCAGTTATTGCACAAATGATCAGGCCGGGGGTAAACGATGACCTACCACCCTCGGAGAGTGCAGCTAGCTCCTCCGGAGGCCACAGCCGCCGAGGCGCCGTAGCACGCTCCCCTGCACAGCCACATACGCACTTCCAATAAATGCCAGCGGACAACGTGAGGTCCGCACGGTTGCCACTCACCGAAAACCGGCACCAGGGCTACAGTGACCCACGCCATAGGTGTTACTGGTCAGCATGAGGTACTCATGGTTGGCCAGTACACCCGGGACCCAGCGAAGGTGGTGAGTATTTCTAAATCACTTTACTGGTATACTACACACAAAGGTAGGAGTGAGAAGTAGATGGGGATGGGGGGGGGACACGGGTTACTTAATTGACACTAGTATTAACTGGTAGTTTCTAGCTTAGGATGATGTCAAAGCACATCAAGCCATGGAACCCGTTGCCGTTTGCCTGAACTTCAAACCAACATCCTGGGCAAGCAACGAAATATAGCTTTGTTGGTTTCCTCTGCAAATGAGGGAAATCTTTCATCTGGGCCCCAATGAAGGAGATCTACCCACAGGGCAGTGTGTGCTTGGCACCATCGGCTTCCACCTTTCCACTGCTCCATGTGGAGGCGTCAAATAAAAGTATCCAGCCGCGCTTCAACCTTTCAGATGGCCGTACGGGGTTCTCAAGTGCTGCGCCCGTCACGCAAACAAATGGAATCTCTAAAATAATCGTGCAAACAAAGAGCCCAACTAAACCCACCGCGCTGTGGCGAGAACACAATTTTGGTGTTAGTACCCTACTAAACGCTCCGCGCTGTGGCGTGAGATCCATTTTGGCCGGTCAGCTCACATTCTAAGAAAGATTTTTTTTAGTAAGGTTTTTTTATCGAATTGAACCAACTATACGCTATACGCTGGCCATGTTTTTCCGCAAATTTCCACGGTTTTCAGGGTATATTAGTCCAAGTTCATCAACTATACGCTCCGCGCTGTGGGAAAACGCATATCCTTGAGACTTGAGGAGTAAGCGAAAAAAATGTTTTAGTATTTATTTATTTTTATGATTTTTTATGATTTTTTTATGATTTTGATTTATGAATTGGAAAATTGGTTTTTGGATTTTATGAAAATTTTATGATTTTTTATGATTTGTTTATGATTTTTTATGATTTTTTTATGGCTCATTTTATGATTTTTTTCTGCCCACACCGCCCTCCAAAAAACAATTGGAAAAATCATAATTTTTTCATAAAAAAATCATAAAATTTTCATAAAAAAAATCATAAAATTTATGAAAAATATATGATTTTTTATGAATCATAAAAATTTCATAAATATTTCATAAAATTTATGAAAATTTTATGATTTTTTATGAAAATTTTATGACTTTTTTATGATTTTTTTATGAAAAATTTATGATATTTTTATGTTTTTTTATGATTTGTTTGAGGGCGGTGCGGGCAGAAAAAATCATAAAAACATCATAAAATGAGTCATAAAAAAATCATTAAAAAATCATATTTTTTTCATAAAATCAAAAACCCGATTTTCCAATTCATAAATCCAAATCATAAAAAAATCATAAAAAAAAATCATAAAAAAAAATAAATTGAAATTTGATTTTTTACGCTTTCTAGCTTGGCGGCTGTTGGGGCAACCGCTGGCGGCGCTTTGCTGCCGATTTCTGTTCTGTCTTGTTCTCCGCGATGGTCTCAAGAGGGCCAACATCAGAAAACAGTGACGAATTGCATCTGCACGCCAAAGCAACACAGTTGAGATGCCTGTCGCAACGCTTTGCGCTGCTGCTTGAAGTGGTTCAGCTCGCGCACCAGAACCTGCAATAGATTTCTCCACCATAAAGGACTCGGAACCTGCTGTAGCAAGAAGCGGCCGCAAGATTGAGCAAAATGAGGTTCCAAAACCAGGGCCCCAAAACAGGCAGTTTTGCGGTAACGCATGGGCGCACCCGCATCATATAGATTCGAGTCCCGGTGAGCCTCGCTTTGTCCTCGTGCCTCGAGCAGGCCTGGGCAAGCCTTGGAGCGCCTCGAATGCCAACAAACCTGCTTCATCATGGCCCCTAAAACAGGGCCCACAAAAGTGGTCAAAACACGGCTGCGACAAAGGGACCTTGAGAGTAGCAACCGGACTTGGGCAGCACAAAGAGAAAAAGCTATGAGTTGACATTCATGTTCAAGCTGCAGGGTCGCAAATCTGCTTGCACAACATGTGCGGGCAGCAGCGAAATTCTCCGATGGCTGACCCCAATCACATTTTCATTCCTTCTTTTAGGTCTTTGCTTGGGTCCCGTTTTGGGGTCCAGATTTGGACCCAAAAGTCGGGTCAGCCATCGGAGAATTTTGCTGCTGCCCGCAGAGGTTTTGCAAGCAGATTTGCGACCACTAGCATGAGCGTAAGTGTTAATACATGCTTTTTCTCTCTCTGCGTCTCACTTTGTTTCTTGTACAGTCGAGGTTTTTTTCTGGCCGCCATGTTTCTGCTGGTTTTTTAGATCCTTTTTTGGGAGCCATGATGAAGCAGGTTTGTCAGGAGCTACTGTGGAAGAAACCGCCTTTGAGGACGTGAACATGTGGCAGGCACCGCCGCCAAGCTAGGATGTGCGTTTTCCCACAGTGCGGAGCGTATAGTTGATGAACTTGGACTACTATACGCCGAAAACCGTGGAAATTTGCGGAAAAACATGGCCAGCGGACAGCGTATAGTTGGTTCAATTCGATAAAAAGAGACTTTGCTAAAAATCTTTCTTAGAATGTAAGCCGAACCGCCAAAATGGATCTCACGCCACAGCGCGGAGCGTTTAGTAGGGTACCAAACCGTCTGGCCCGCAACACCAAAATTGTGTTCTCGCCACAGCGCGGTGGGTTTAGTTGGGCTCTTTGTTTGCACGATTATTTTAGAGATTCAATTTTTTTGCGTGACGGGCGCAGCACTTGAGAACACCGTACGGTCATCTTAAAGGTTGAAGCGCGGCAGGCGCAGCGCTTGAGAACCCTGTACGGCCATCTTCAAAGTTGAAGCGCGGCAGGTGCAGCGCTTGAGAACTCCGTGCGGCCGTCGTAAAGGTTGAAGTGCGACAGGTGCAGCGCTTGAGAACACAGTACGGCCATCTTAAAGGTTGACGCGCGGCAGGCGCTGCGCTTGAGAACCCAGTATGGCCATCTTAAACATTGAAGCGTGGCAGGCGCAGCCCTTGAGAACCCCGTACGGCCATCTTTCCTTGCATGGCCCCCACAAGGGCCAACCACAAACTGAACCCCTGCGACCCCATTGTCAATGTTGAGGGTGTGTTGATGCTATTGCAACTAAGAAGTGAATTCCAATTTGAGGATGTGACCTGAGGCAAAATTTCTTTTTGATCGCCACCTTTTGAAACTGCAACATTTAAGCCTCCGTCCAACATTGAAGATGGGGTGCGGGGATTTAAACATACGTCAAATCCTCATCTTGGATTTGCAACTGCAAGTCTGGAGTCTGGAAGCGCAAACATCGACGATTCCCCTTTGCAGGAATGCCGATGTCGGGATTCTCCACAGGAACTGTAAATCTGAACACCACAAGCCGCTTTTGAAGCATCTGTAAATCTCCGAGCGTCACACCGGCTTTCGGTGTGTGTGTGTAGATAGTCCAATCTTCCAGCGAAGAAAAAAGGGGAGCTACAGCAATCATAGCTGAGGGTCAAAGATCGCGTTTATCTTTCTTGGTGGAGGCTTCAGGTTGGGCTTGCCACTGAGACTGTGATGGGCGCTGTCCTTCTGCTGCAAGAGCGCTGTTGATTTCCAACCACATTGATGAGAAAGAGTTCACTACTGCAATTTTTTCAACTTTGTTGGACGGGGCAAGCAACGAAATATAGCTTTGTTGGTTTCCTCTGCAAATGAGGGAAATCTTTCATCTGGGCCCCAATGAAGGAGATCTACCCACAGGGCAGTGTGTGCTTGGCACCATCGGCTTCCACCTTTCCACTGCTCCATGTGGAGGCGTCAAATAAAAGTATCCAGCCGCGCTTCAACCTTTCAGATGGCCGTACGGGGTTCTCAAGTGCTGCGCCCGTCACGCAAACAAATGGAATTTGTAGAATAATCGTACAAACAAAGAGCCCAACTAAACCCACCGCGCTGTGGCGAGAACGCAATTTTGGTGTTGCGGGCCAGACGGTTTAGTACCCTACTAAACGCTCCGCGCTGTGGCGTGAGATCCATTTTGGCCGGTCAGCTCACATTCTAAGAAAGATTTTGTTTAGTAAGGTTTTTTTATCGAATTGAACCAACTATACGCTATACGCTGGCCATGTTTTTCCGCAAATTTCCACGGTTTTCAGGGTATAGTAGTCCAAGTTCATCAACTATACGCTCCGCGCTGTGGGAAAACGCACATCCTAGCTTGGCGGCTGCTGGGGTGCTTTTAGCAACCGCTGGCGGCGCTTTGCTGCCGATTTCTGTTCTGTCTTGTTCTCCGCGATGGTCTCAAGAGGGCCAACATGAGAAAACAGTGACGAATTGCATCTGCAAGCCAAAGCAACACAGTTGAGATGCCTGTCGCAACGCTTTGCGCTGCTGCTTGAAGTGGTTCAGCTCGCGCACCAGAACCTGCAATAGATTTCTCCACCATAAAGGACTCGGAACCTGCTGTAGCAAGAAGCGGCCGCAAGATTGAGCAAAATGAGGTTCCAAAACCAGGGCCCCAAAACAGGCAGTTTTGCGGTAACGCATGGGCGCACCCGCATCATATAGATTCGAGTCCCGGTGAGCCTCGCTTTGTCCTCGTGCCTCGAGCAGGCCTGGGCAAGCCTTGGAGCGCCTCGAATGCCAACAAACCTGCTTCATCATGGCCCCTAAAACAGGGCCCACAAAAGTGGTCAAAACACGGCTGCGACAAAGGGACCTTGAGAGTAGCAACCGGACTTGGGCAGCACAAAGAGAAAAAGCTATGAGTTGACATTCATGTTCAAGCTGCAGGGTCGCAAATCTGCTTGCACAACATGTGCGGGCAGCAGCGAAATTCTCCGATGGCTGACCCCAATCACATTTTCATTCCTTCTTTTAGGTCTTTGCTTGGGTCCCGTTTTGGGGTCCAGATTTGGACCCAAAAGTCGGGTCAGCCATCGGAGAATTTTGCTGCTGCCCGCAGAGGTTTTGCAAGCAGATTTGCGACCACTAGCATGAGCGTAAGTGTTAATACATGCTTTTTCTCTCTCTGCGTCTCACTTTGTTTCTTGTACAGTCGAGGTTTTTTTCTGGCCGCCATGTTTCTGCTGGTTTTTTAGATCCTTTTTTGGGAGCCATGATGAAGCAGGTTTGTCAGGAGCTACTGTGGAAGAAACCGCCTTTGAGGACGTGAACATGTGGCAGGCACCGCCGCCAAGCTAGGATGTGCGTTTTCCCACAGTGCGGAGCGTATAGTTGATGAACTTGGACTACTATACGCCGAAAACCGTGGAAATTTGCGGAAAAACATGGCCAGCGGACAGCGTATAGTTGGTTCAATTCGATAAAAAGAGACTTTGCTAAAAATCTTTCTTAGAATGTAAGCCGAACCGCCAAAATGGATCTCACGCCACAGCGCGGAGCGTTTAGTAGGGTACCAAACCGTCTGGCCCGCAACACCAAAATTGTGTTCTCGCCACAGCGCGGTGGGTTTAGTTGGGCTCTTTGTTTGTACGATTATTCTACAAATTCCATTTGTTTGCGTGACGGGCGCAGCACTTGAGAACACCGTACGGCCATCTTAAAGGTTGAAGCGCGGCAGGCGCAGCGCTTGAGAACCCTGTACGGCCATCTTCAAAGTTGAAGCGCGGCAGGTGCAGCGCTTGAGAACTCCGTGCGGCCGTCGTAAAGGTTGAAGTGCGACAGGTGCAGCGCTTGAGAACACAGTACGGCCATCTTAAAGGTTGACGCGCGGCAGGCGCTGCGCTTGAGAACCCAGTATGGCCATCTTAAACATTGAAGCGTGGTGGGCGCAGCCCTTGAGAACCCCGTACGGCCATCTTTCCTTGCATGGCCCCCACAAGGGCCAACCACAAACTGAACCCCTGCGACCCCATTGTCAATGTTGAGGGTGTGTTGATGCTATTGCAACTAAGAAGTGAATTCCAATTTGAGGATGCGACCTGAGGCAAAATTTCTTTTTGACGGCTATCAGTTCAAAAGGTGAAACTGCAACATTTAAGCCTCCGTCCAACATTGAAGATGGGGCGCGGGGATTTAAACATACGTCAAATCCTCATCTTGGATTTGCAACTGCAAGTCTGGAGTCTGGAAGCGCAAACATCGACGATTCCCCTTTGCAGGAATGCCGATGTCGGGATTCTCCACAGGAACTGTAAATCTGAACACCACAAGCCGCTTTTGAAGCATCTGTAAATCTCCGAGCGTCACACCGGCTTTCGGTGTGTGTGTAGATAGTCCAATCTTCCAGTGAAGAAAAAAGGGGAGCTACAGCAATCATAGCTGAGGGTCAAAGATCGCGTTTATCTTTCTTGGTGGAGGCTTCAGGTTGGGCTTGCCACTGTGATGGGCGCTGTCCTTCTGCTGCAAGAGCGCTGTTGATTTCCAACCACATTGATGAGAAAGAGTTCACTACTGCAATTTTTTCAGCTTTGTTCCATGGACGGGGCGAGCAACGAAATATAGCTTTGTTGGTTTCCTCTGCAAATGAGGGAAATCTTTCATCTGGGCCCCAATGAAGGAGATCTACCCACAGGGCAGTGTGTGCTTGGCACCATCGGCTTCCACCTTTCCACTGCTCCATGTGGAGGCGTCAAATAAAAGTATCCAGCCGCGCTTCAACCTCTCAGATGGCCCTACGGGGTTCTCAAGTGCTGCGCCCGTCACGCAAACAAATGGAATTTGTAGAATAATCGTACAAACAAAGAGCCCAACTAAACCCACCGCGCTGTGGCGAGAACACAATTTTGGTGTTGCGGGCCAGACGGTTTATTTAGTACCCTACTAAACGCTCCGCGCTGTGGCGTGAGATCCATTTTGGCCGGTCGGCTTACATTCTAAGAAAGATTTTTTTTTAGTAAGGTCTTTTTATCGAATTGAAACAACTATACGCTATACGCTGGCCATGTTTTTCCGCAAATTTCCACGGTTTTCAGGGTATAGTAGTCCAAGTTCATCAACTATACGCTCCGCGCTGTGGGAAAACGCACATCCTAGCTTGGCGGGCGGTGCCTGCCACATGTTGACGTCCTCAGGCGGGTTTCTCTTTTCTTCTTCTTTCTTTCCCACAGTATCTCATGCCATGCCGTGCCCGGGCAGGCCTCGGTAAGCCTTGGGCGCCTCGAATGCCAACAAACCTGCTTCATGCCAATGGCTCCCAAACAGGAAAATCCAAAAAACCAGTAGAAACACGGCGGCCAGAAAGGGACCTCGACTGTACAAGAAACAAAGTGGGACGCACAGAGAGAAAAAGCATGTATTAACACTTACGCTCATGCTAGTGCGTCGCAAATCTGCTTGCAAAACCTCTGCGGGCAGCAGCAAAATTCTCCGATGGCTGACCCCACTTTGGGGTCCAAATCTGGATCCCAAAATGGGGCCCAAGCAAAGACCTAAAAGAAGGAATGAAAATGTGATCCAATTCTGGACCCCATTTTGGGGTCCATATTTGGAACCAAAAATGGGGTCAGCCATCGGAGAATTTCGCTGCTGCCCGCACATGTTGTGCAAGCAGATTTGCGACCCTGCAGCTTGAACATGTATGTCAACTCATACCTGTTTCTCTTTGTGCGTCCCAAGTCCGGTTGCTACTGTCAAGGTCCCTTTATCGCAGCCATGTTTTGAACCGGACTTTTTGGGCCCCTGTTTAGGGGCCATGATGAAGCAGGTTTGTTGGCAATCGAGGCGTCCAAGGCTTACCGAGGCCTGCCCGAGGCACGCATGGCAGAAGCTACTGTGGAAGAAACCACCTTTGAGGACGTCAACATGTGGCAGGCACCGCCGCCAAGCTAGGATGTGCGTTTTCCCACAGCGCGGAGCGTATAGTTGATGAACTTGGACTACTATACCCTGAAAACCGTGGAAATTTGCGGAAAAACATGGCCAGCGTATAGCGTATAGTTGGTTCAATTCGATAAAAAGACCTTACTAAAAAAATCTTTCTTAAGCCGACCGGCCAAAATGGATCTCACACCACAGCGCGGAGCGTTTGGTACTAAACCGTCTGGCCCGCAACACCAAAATTGTGTTCTCGCCACAGCGCCGTGGGTTTAGTTGGGCTCTTTGTTTGTACGATTATTCTACAAATTCCATTTGTTTGCGTGACGGGCGCAGCACTTGAGAACCCCGTACGGCCATCTTAAAGGTTGAAGCGCGGCAGGCGCAGCGCTTGAGAACCCTGTACGGCCATCTTCAAAGTTGAAGCGCGGCAGGTGCAGCGCTTGAGAACTCCGTGCAGCCATCGTAAAGGTTGAAGTGCGGCAGGTGCAGCGCTTGAGAACACAGTACGGCCATCTTAAAGGTTGACGCGCGGCAGGTGCAGCGCTTGAGAACACAGTACGGCCATCTTAAAGGTTGACGCGCGGCAGGCGCTGCGCTTGAGAACCCAGTATGATGGCCATCTTAAACATTGAAGCGTGGCAGGCGCAGCCCTTGAGAACCCCGTACGGCCATCTTTCCTTGCATGCCCTTCACAAGGGCCAACCACAAACTGAACCCCTGCGACCCCATTGTCAATGTTGAGGGTGTGTTGATGCTATTGCAACTAAGAAGTGAATTCCAATTTGAGGATGTGACCTGAGGCAAAATTTCTTTTTGATGGCTATCAGTTCAAAAGATGAAACTGCAACATTTAAGTTTCCGTCCAACATTGAAGATGGGGCGCGGGGATTTAAACATACGTCAAATCCTCATCTTGGATTTGCAACTGCAAGTCTGGAGTCTGGAAGCGCAAACATCGACGATTCCCCTTTGCAGGAGGCACTCTTGGGAATGCCGATGTCGGGATTCTCCACAAGAACTGTAAATCTGAACACCACAAGCCGCTTTTGAAGCATCTGTAAATCTCCGAGCGTCACACCGGCTTTCGGTGTGTGTAGATAGTCCAATCTTCCAGTGAAGAAAAAAGGGGAGCTACAGCAATCATAGCTGAGAGTCAAAGATCGCGTTTATCTTTCGTCTTGGTGGAGGCTTCAGGTTGGCTTGCCACTGTGATGGGCGCTGTCCTTCTGCTGCAAGAGCGCTGTTGATTTCCAACCACATTGATGAGAAAGAGTTCACTACTGCAATTTTTCAGCTTTGTTCCATGGACGGGGCAAGCAACGAAAGATAGCTTTGTTGGGTTCCTCTGCAAATGAGGGAAATCATTCATCTGGGCCCCAATGAAGGAGATCTACCCACAGGGCAGTGTGTGCTTGGCACCATCGGCTTCCGCCTTTCCACTGCTCCATGTGGAGGCGTCAAATAAAAGTATCCAGCCGCGCTTCAACCTTCAAGATGGCCGTACGGGGTTCTCAAGTGCTGCGCCCGTCACGCAAAAAATGGAATTTGTAGAATAATCGTGCAAACAAAGAGCCCAACTAAACCCACCGCGCTGTGGCGAGAACACAATTTTGGTGTTGCGGGCCAGACGGTTTAGTACCCTACTAAACGCTCCGCGCTGTGGCGTGGGATCCATTTTGGCCGGTCAGCTCACATTCTAAGAAAGATTTTTTTTTAGTAGAGTTTTTTTTATCGAATTGAACCAACTATACGCTATACGCTGGCCATGTTTTTCCGCAAATTTCCACGGTTTTCAGGGTATAGTAGGCCAAGTTCATCAACTATACGCTCCGCGCTGTGGGAAAACGCACATCCTAGCTTGGCGGCTGTTGGTGCTGCTTTACAACCGCTGGCGGCCGCTTTGCTGCCGACTTCTGTTTCTGTCTTGTCTCTCGCGATGGCCTCAAGATGGCCAGCAATCAGAAACAGTGGACATGGAGAATGCCAACAAACCTGCTTCATCATGGCCCCTAAAACAGGGCCCAAAAAAGTTGTCAAAACATGGCTGCGATAAGGGACCTTGACAGTAGCAACCGGACTTGGGACGCACAAAGAGAAAAAGGTATGAGTTGACATTCATTTTCAAGCTGCAGGGTCGCAAATCTGCTTGCACAACATGTGCGGGCAGCAGCGAAATTCTCCGATGGCTGACCCCATTTTTTGGGTCCAAATATGGACCCCAAAATGGGGTCCAGAATTGGATCACATTTTCATTCCTTCTTTTAGGTCTTTGCTTGGGCCCCGTTTTGGGATCCAGATTTGGACCCAAAAGTGGGGTCAGCCATCGGAGAATTTTGCTGCTGCCCGCAGAGGTTTTGCAAGCAGATTTGCGACGCACTGGCATGAGCGTAAGTGTTAATACATGCTTTTTCTCTCTCTGCGTCCCAGCCGCCCCCCACCAGCGTAACAAGAAGCTGTAACGACACGAGGAACAAGACAACTTTGTTTCTGTCTACCGTAGGCAACCGGACTTGGGACGCACAAAGAGAAAAATGTATGAGTTGACATACATGTTCAAGCTGCAGGGTCGCAAATCTGCTTGCACAACATGTGCGGGCAGCAGCGAAATTCTCCGATGGCTGACCCCATTTTTGGGTCCAAATATGGACCCCAAAATGGGGTCCAGAATTGGATCACATTTTCATTCCTTCTTTTAGGTCTTTGCTTGGGCCCCGTTTTGGGATCCAGATTTGGACCCAAAAGTGGGGTCAGCCATCGGAGAATTTTGCTGCTGCCCGCAGAGGTTTTGCAAGCAGATTTGCGACGCACTGGCATGAGCGTAAGTGTTAATACATGCTTTTTCTCTCTCTGCGTCCCACTTTGTTTCTTCTACAGTCGAGGTCCCTTTCTGGCCGCCATGTTTCTACTAGTTTTTTGAATCCTGTTTTGGGAGCCATGATGAAGCAGGTTTGTTGGCATTCGAGGCGCTCCAAGGCTTACCGAGGCCTGCCCGAGGCACGCATGGCAGCCTTAAGGTTGCTGCGCATGTGTTGGTCAAGCCGTGGTTTGCCGCGCCTCCTCCTTGCACCTTTCACTGCTTCGTCAGAAAAGTGAAAAAAATGCCCATAGAAGATATACATCTTGCGCTGGCTCCCAATCCAAGAGTTTTACTTGGTTCCTGTGCGCCTTCTAGTGCAGTTTCGGTTGCAGGCGGTTGGTGGGTTGCTGCAGTAGGTTTTGTTGTTGTCTTGCAGCGATATCGCTCATGTGGCTCTTGGGCGTGTCCTGGTGGGTTAGTTAGTGGCTGGACATGGTGTTGGGGTCGCATTTGGGGGTACCTTGCGGGTTGGATCTGAAGTCTCAAAGTCTTGTGATTGAAAGCTTCTCTGTCGGGAGTAGGGCGGTACTTAGTACCATGGGGGAAGGTTTTGGCGGCAGCAGGTTCAAAGTCCTTTATGGCCCTAGTTTCTAGGGTCACAAAGGAAACAACATGTGTGGAGGAATCTATTGCAGGTTCTGGCACGCGAGCTGAACCACTTGAAGCAGCAGCACAAAGCGTTGCGACAGGCATCTCGAATCTCAACTGTGTTGCTTTGGCTTGCAGATGCAATTTGTCACTGTTTTCTGATGTTGGCCCTCTTGAGGCCATCGCGGAGAACAAGACAGAACAGAAGTCGGCAGCAAAGCGCCGCCAGCGGTTGCTAAAAGCAGCCCAACAGCCGCCAAGCTAGGACGTGCGTTTTCCCACAGCGCGGAGCGTATAGTTGATGAACTTGGCCTACTATACCCTGAAAACCGTGGAAATTTGCGGAAAAACATGGCCAGCGTATAGCGTATAGTTGGTTCAATTCGATAAAAAAACCCTACTAAAAAAAAATCTTTCTTAGAATGTGAGCTGACCGGCCAAAATGGATCTCACGCCACAGCGCGGAGCGTTTAGTAGGGTACTAAACCGTCTGGCCCGCAACACCAAAATTGTGTTCTCGCCACAGCGCGGTGGGTTTAGTTGCTCTTTGTTTGTACGATTATTTACAGATTCCATTTGTTTGCGTGACGGGCGCAGCACTTGAGAACCCCGTACGGCCATCTAAAAGGTTGAAGCGCGGCAGGCGCAGCGCTTGAGAACCCAGTACGGCCATCTTTCCTTGCATGGCCCCCACAAGGGCCAACCGCAAACTGAACCCCTGCGACCCCATTGTCAATGTTGAGGGTGTGTTGATGCTATTGCAACTAAGAAGTGAATTCCAATTTGAGGATGTGACCTGAGGCAAAATTTCTTTTTGATGGCTATCAGTTCAAAAGGTGAAACTGCAACATTAAGCTTCCGTCCAACATTGAAGATGGGGCGCGGGGATTTAAACATACGTCAAATCCTCATCTTGGATTTGCAACTGCAAGTCTGGAGTCTGGAAGTGCAAACATCGACGATTCCCCTTTGCAGGAGGCACTCTTGGGAATGCCGATGTCGGGATTCTCCACAGGAACTGTAAATCTGAACACCACAAGCCGCTTTTGAAGCATCTGTAAATCTCCGAGCGTCACACCGGCTTTCGGTGTGTGTAGATAGTCCAATCTTCCAGTGAAGAAAAAAGGGGAGCTACAGCAATCATAGCTGAGAGTCAAAGATCGCGTTTATCTTTCTTGGTGGAGGCTTCAGGTTGGGCTTGCCACTGTGATGGGCGCTGTCCTTCTGCTGCAAGGGCGCTGTTGATTTCCAACCACATTGATGAGAAAGAGTTCACTACTGCAATTTTTTCAGCTTTGTTCCATGGACGGGGCAAGCAACGAAAGATAGCTTTGTTGGGTTCCTCTGCAAATGAGGGAAATCTTTCATCTGGGCCCCAATGAAGGAGATCTACCCACAGGGCAGTGTGTGCTTGGCACCATCGGCTTCCGCCTTTCCACTGCTCCATGTGGAGGCGTCAAATAAAAGTATCCAGCCGCTTCTAGATGGCCGTACGCGGTTCTCAAGTGCTGCGCCCGTCACGCAAACAAATGGAATCTGTAAAATAATCGTACAAACAAAGAGCCCAACTAAACCCACCACGCTGTGGCGAGAACACAATTTTGGTGTTGCGGGCCAGACGGTTTAGTACCCTACTAAACGCTCCGCGCTGTGGCGTGAGATCCATTTTGGCCGGTCAGCTTACATTCTAAGATTTTTTTTTAGTATAGTTTTTTTATCGAATTGAACCAACTATACGCTGTACGCTGGCCATGTTTTTCCGCAAATTTCCACGGTTTTCAGGGTGTAGTAGGCCACGTTCATCAACTATACGCTCCGCGCTGTGGGAAAACGCACACCCTAGCTTGGCGGCTGTTGGGCTGCTTTTAGCAACCGCTGGCGGCGCTTTGCTGCCGACTTCTGTTCTGTCTTGTTCTCCGCGATGGCCTCAAGAGGGCCAGCATCAGAAAACAGTGACATGGAGAATGCCAACAAACCTGCTTCATCATGGCCCCTAAAACAGGGCCCAAAAAAGTGGTCAAAACATGGCTGCGATAAAGGGACCTTGACAGTAAGAAGGGGAAGATTTCTGCCCAATGGCCGGCTCGGAGTCAGTCCATGGTTGCCGCAGCGTGTATCCTGTCTTCGGTTCCATATACCTTCTGTTCCATACTGCGTTGTGAGACCATTGGGGTGCGTTATGGTTTATTTCAACTGAATCTCTTTTCATGTCATATTCTTTTATATCATCAAGTTCTTGGTGGGTCGCAGATCGGTGAATACAATATCGCCTAACGGCACCATCGATGTGCAGTAGCCATCCCACTGGCATGTGGGAGTTTTCTAGAAGCCCATCACCATTTTACTCGATGATTGTGCCAGCATAGGGACACCTATTGCACTGGCGGAACTTGCGTTCTTGATGCTTTTCCTGCGCAGGCTGTGGTATACAGGAGGAATCATCCATGCCGGCACAAAAACAGTGATAAACTGAACGTTCGAGATGACCTGCAGGTTCTGTGGCTTACTTTCAGGAGTGATGCATCTCACCATCCATGACTCGCTATGAAAATTTGACGCCCTATGGAAGCACCCTTTGGGTAAGCGTGAAGCGACATGCCATTCATCATGGTTGTAGATGTTTGTGCACAGAAGATACGTGGAAGGCTACTGCAAGAGTTCATCGCGTCATGGAAGATTGGTAGAGAACAGTCTACTTATTGCGGAAGGAATCTTGCATGTGACCAACATGTATCACAATATTCTATTGGTCTTCGGACTTATCATTTTTGACATCAGGATGATGTCATTGGTCAGGTCAATACTGATTGTGGTATATTGATCAGTTCTACATCTTATTCTGGATTCGACTTGAGTCTGGTACAGCTTATTGCTTGAGCTGAAGATACCTACATTGGTTTGACATTGAGATTATTTCTTGTGTCGTGAGCACTGAGAAGTTTATTCTCTCCAAGTGATGAGAACACAGCTAGAAACTCTTGGAGAAGAGTTTAAGCTAGCTGGAAATACCTGATGGAGAGAGAACCTATTATACTTTGAGCTTGGACCTTGAGATGCATTGGCATTGTGAAGACAATGACCACATTTGGGCATCTTATTTGTCTGAGAGTTTTGTGATGAGATGTTTCGGTATTGTGAGGACAATACCTACATCATCGTCATCGTGGCCTATGGATCATGCACTTGATCTTATGGCTTGCCTTTTACCGTTCCTGAGATGACTTTGATTATCTCTGTGAGGACGATATTGTTTTGACACGACTTTGATCTACACTGTGGATTGGCTATTACAGTGGTCGAAAGACATCAGCGATACAACTGTATTTGGCTGACCTACATTGACAATGTCGAATAGAACATTCTATTCTCCATTGAGCTTGGAAACTGTGAGATGCTATCTCTATGTGGAAAACTGATTTGGAGAAAGAACTTTATGTTCTGACTATACTTTGTACCCAGAAGAAGGTTGTACAGATACCTTGTGTGAATCACTTCGTTCTTGAGAAGTTAGTCACAAGTTTGACTATTGAGCTGGTTATTCACGTTTGGATGAGAACCAGTTTGATTTGAGAACTTTTGGAAGTGTTTCGATGTTTTGAATTCATCTAGTGAAATTGAGTTTTGTAGACTTCTAGCAGCTGGAATAGTTTCAACAAACTTTATTTGAAGAACTTGAGGTCTGTTAACTGGAAACCTGGAATCGAGTTTACCAGTTGAGGCATCGGCTCGAAGGACTGGTGTCAGAAGTTCATTTAATGAACAGAAGCTGCTGTGTCACATAACTTGACATAAGACAGACCGACACAGGGAACACGAACACATCTTGCTTCCTGTCTTCTTTCGGTTCTTGTTTCTGTTTTGTGTTTGCTTGTTGTGTTTGTTTTCCTTTGACTGATCGTGCTGCGTCTGGAGCGAAAAGAAGGAGCTTGACGTCAGCATGTGGGAGTCGTGGAAGAAACATTCCTTTTGACACGGTATTGCTTTAGTTTAATTAGTTAGGGACTTACGCGCTGCGCTTGTGTTTGGTGTGCGTGGTTGACGTACGCGTCCGCCCGCGTAGTTCTGTAGGAATTTTGGAAGAAGCGTTGGATCTGACCGTAGATCTGTGCACGGCGCTTTTTCTACATGGTAGCGGAGCTCTACGGAGCTACCCACACCATTCTCCGCTGACCCTTGTTGCAGTGTACTAAGGACGCCAGCTAAGGTGAAGCTGAGATCGTTTGTACTGAGCTCCTAGGTTTTCGCGAGATCTGTGTTGAGCTTGTGCTAAGGTTCTGAAGTGATCACTAGGTTGGTACATTGCTGATGTAAAGTCAAGGGCATCGAAGAACTTGAGTATTCTTGATTCAGACAGTGTGTCTTTGTTTCATTTTTGTGGCATGTTGGCTGTAAGGTCATTTGTTGAAGGTGACTTGTCAATTGATTGCCGGAGATGACATGTTTTTGAGATGCTTGAGAATATCTCGACAGGCTGAGGTTGGGAGTAAGTCCTGGAGACACAAGTGAGGTGTTTGGACAGTGAAGACTCCGACAACCTGCCTGGAGATGAGTATTGAGAGTATCTCGACAGGCTGAGGTTGGGAGTAGGTCCTGGGGACACAAGTGGAGTGTTTGGACAATAGAGACTCCGACAACTGGCCTAGAAGTCTTTGAATGTAAAAGTTGAGAAACCACTGGATTGTGATTGGAACCGAAGCGTTTAAGTTCAAGAAAAGTATCGCCAGACCATCTGTGCTAAGAATGGACAATCGCACCAACACCCGACCGTTGCACGAGGCAGTAGAGGACCAGCTTATTGGCTGGATTATCGGTTTAGAGAGGGTGACCAGCGTCTTGAGACTGGTACAGACTCTGATCGTTCTCTTGGAATGGCTTTTGCCGTTGCTTGAAGATGTTCGTCTGAGTGCGAACCAGCGAGACATCATAGCGATGTTCCGTGACCATCTCAGAGAGTTGGAAGCCGAAATGCAGAGGCAGGCTTGTGAGATGCGTGAGCGTATCTTAGGCAGATACCACAGGTCATTGCAAGGTTGAAATACCTGTGACCCATTGCTGTATGATAGATTTGACAGATGCAGGCGATAGGGTTCCTGGCAGTAGTGGTAAGCGTGGAAAATAGGTGACAACGACTGAGCTGCATGTGAGAGTAGGTTGCAGTTGCGTTGCATGTGTGATTTGCAGTTTTGTTGTGTAAGAAGCTTGGTGATTTTGGCAGAGAAAGAGAGAGAGAGAGAGTGCCTGGAGAATCACTAGAAAGCATTTGAAAGAACTGGAAAAGAAGTGGGCTGGATGGCAGAGGTGCTGCATAGGTCCATACTAGAAAAGTAATGTAAGAAAGAGTAACATCTCGACAGGTTGGTCAGGTTGTAGTTGATCCTGGACGCACGGAGTGCACAGTGCGTGGTGCTACTGAGCCTGGCGTCATGACTGGAGATGGTAGTTGGAAAGAGAAACGTTGGCATGAGAACCTGGAGGGTCGGTGACCTTGGTTTAGTTGCCACATCTTTGAGAAACGTTGGCATGAGAGCCTGGAGGGTCGAGTTTGCTTTGTCAGTGACCTTGGTTTAGTTGCCACATTTGTGATATAATGCGTGTATAATGGAACACCTGAGGTTCAGTAGTGTGCAGGAACAGTGGAGCTTGACGGATGGTTGCACTGACTGGTAACCTTGAGATTGAAGCCTGAAGCATTGTTGTTTGCCTGGCAGTATAGGTACTGGAGTGCTGAGAGAGAGAGAAATAGGAACCGTCATGGCACTGAAGGCACAGTGGAACTTGGTGTTGAGATTGTTGGTTGACAACGGAGTGAGAGTAAGGTGACATGTGGACACCGCCTGTTTGGGAACGTTGATCTGGATTTCTCAGATGCATCAGGTAACCAAGGATGTTGGTTTGAACTGCAGTTGTGGAAGTGTTTGAGTTGAGCATGTATTGCTGTAAGTCAATGGGAGCGACCTGAACTGTGTAGGAAGTAGAAACTGCTTTGAATTGTATTTTGAAACGAAACAGGAAACTTTGTCGTGAGTTTGTTTTCGTGTTTTTCTTTGACCGGAATCTGAACAGTTTTGTAGTGTCACAGGCAGGTCAGGTATGACTTACGTTACTTGGATTGTTGCAGTTGTTTGTGAGACCTGGAAAGGATGTAGTCGTGAGGACTAGGACAGATGCAGAGAAGGTACATTGAACCCTGAGACAGGTAGGTACTCTGGAGTTGTTGTCAGACTGACTGGACTTTGTGTGAAGATAACTTGAATGCAAGCATTCCCCTTTTGGCTTAGAGCAATCGTACCGTACCTCTCTAGATGGATGGATCAGCACGGAGATATCTGCAAGCCAATTTGGCTGTGAGACGAGCTCTATGGTCTTTGTAGCGACGATTGCCAGTGTGGTTTGCCTACGTTGGTTATGGCACTTCCTTTGGTAGAAATGTAGTTTGAGAACAAGATGCTTGTGATGTTAGTCGACCCTGGAGGGTTTCCTTTGCGAACCTTAGGCCATGTTGATTGGACATCTTGTACTACCAGAAGGCTGGCATGGAGTTTCACGAGGTTTACAGCATTGGAGCTTTGCAGAGGATCCTGAGAGAGGGAAGTAGAACGGTAGTGTAGTTTGTGCGTTTGCGTGTTGCTCAGAGTGAAAAGCAAGAGAGGAAATCTGGGATTTGAGATTTGCAATTTTCCTTTGAATTGAGAAGTTTTGACTTACAACCAAAAGAGAAAGAAACGGGCTGGATGGCAGAGGCGCTGCATAGGTCCATAGGGAACTGGACGGCAGGGGCGATTACGACTTGCATAGGTTCCGAAAAGGAAAGAAAAGTTGTAGAAAGTCAAAACGTGGACCAGATTGCAAGACGTTGTAAGGTTCACACATGAGCTGGAGTGCAGACGTGCATAGGCTCAGATAACAGATTAAGTCAGAAAGAAAGAAGCAGGGAATTGGACGGCAGGGGCGACTAGACGACTTGCATAGGTTCCAAAACGTGAAACTGACTGAAATGAATGTAAATGTGATGTCAGTTCGTGGCTCGACATACTGTCTAAGTGAGAGACGAAGTATGGAGCTGTACATTCTGTTGGACTTGACTTGACATTTTGTCTGGACTTCTCATGTTTGTATAGGTTTCATTCCACCGTTGCTGTTCTATTATAAGACAACTTTGGCTCAGTGTTTTTGCATTTCAACCGCCCTATCGATCGCTTTGAGATCCTTTGGCATCAATGGCAATGGAATCCATTCGTCTTTGGTTGGCTCTGACTCCTAAGCAGTTTGAGGACTTGAACAATGGCAAGGAGATTCAGCCTGACGAATATTCCAAAAGGTTTGGACTACGAAAAGACCCGATTGCTGCCGTTGAGCGTGCGCAGTACTTCAATGATTGGACACCGGAAGGTCCCAAGGGTGAGTTCTGTGCCAAGGATTATGTCCTTGTTGAGGTCGAACTGACCGCCATTGGCTATCTCCAAAAGGCCGAGGCGGGGGTCCTTCTGAAGTATAAACCCAACGAATATCGTTGGCAAGGCACGATGAAGGCTTTGGAGTTTGACCAGAATGGCAACTTATTGTACAAGTTTGCCGCTGACGCTCACAGGATCGTCTGAGTAGGGAGAAAACCTGCTCCCAATGTATAGGTTTTTGCAATGGTTCCAGGCCGGGTGGTAGTGCTAGGCTTGGAAGCCGACGACAGCTGCGAGGAGAAATGCAAAAGCTGTGATGAAAGAGCTGTCAAGCTGAGATTGGAGTGAAATGACAATTTTGGGATGTCTTGGAACTTCAGAGTTTTGGACGATTTCGGACTGGACGGAACTTGGACTTGTGGAACTCAGTTTGAGTGGTTTTCTGTCAGCTGTCATGAGCTTTGCATGAGTTTTCATTTTTGCTGCATGACATGTCTATGGGTTTCATACGCGTGGAAACCACTGTGATCTGTTTTGCAGTTTTGTGAAGGGTTGTGCATGCATTAGCAGTTGGATTTGGATTGAGTTTGCGGTTTGCCACAAGTTTGCATTATTTTTGTTTTGTCTGAGACATTGAAGTTTGGTCGATCACATATTACCTGTCAAGATGTGCGGCACGCATCTTGGGGTAGTAGTGAGTGTGATCTTTGGCGGAAGTGTGACTCATCTGTTTAAGGTGTGCGTCACGCACCTTAGGATGAATAAGAGAGAGTTTGTGATTGGCATGGCATGAAATGGCTGAGTTGTAACCTGCATGGTCAGTAGATGGATCGTCAAGTTGAATTGCAGATTATGCCCAAGCTGTATTTGGGCCCCGGCTTATCCCAGCGAGTGCATCAGGCCTTGTCTAGGAGACTCGAACAATTCATGGCAGCGAACGTGCCAGCTCCAGCAGCCCCGGCAGCTCCAGCGGAAGCAGGAGAATTTCCCTTGTCTGAGAATCCACCAGTGACGGCACGAGCAGGAAATGATGAGACTGAATCAGAGAAAGAGGGAGAGCAGAACACTGCTCATGTGCATGGAGAAGACAAGGAAGACAAAGAGGAAAGAGATGCTGGAAGAGATGATGACAGATCGAGATCTCCAAGATTGAGGATGCATGAAGCGCCTGACCACAGTGATGCGACAGACCTGTTGAACTCTACCACGGGCTTGGCTGTGGGAATCACTTCGATGGTCGCTGCGCTGAAGGGTTCGACGGACAAGCTTGAGACCCTTATCAAGAGTACGCATACTCTTCAGCAGGACCTTTGCCGTAGCCTAGAGGCCGTGGGAGCGGCAGTCAACAACATGGCAAGGGCATCAGAATCATTGGCTGCTGGTGTGAACCACAACACCAGCCGCGTGGGTGCGGCCGTTGGTGAATAACAAATTGAAAAAGCACCTGGAGTGGGCACTGGATGTCTCTTTGGCAGACGTGCTCAAGAAAAACAACAAAGGCCGCACGGAACGCGACCAAGCTCTGCAGGATTTGATGACCTAGCTTTTCGAATCGATGGACAAGCTACAAGAAAATATGAAATTGGTTGCTGAGAGGATTGAAAAGGGGACACCGACAGAGGGAGCTCCAGCATACGATCCTCCGCAGCCACCCATGGGACATCCTGCTGAGACCACAAAATGCAAATATTTGCACTTTAGGCACTTAATGAATTTATAAGTATACTATAAGTTACTATTATCCTTCTAATATCTTGTTCAAATTGTTTTTTCAAAAATATTTTGTTATAAGTTCCACTAAATTTTTAGGTGAACTTATAACATAAGGAAAATATAAGCAAATATAGTAGAATATTAGTCAAAAATAAGCCAAAATAAGCGAAAAGAAGTGATAAGAAGTGAAATTTGATTTTTATGTGTGTTTGATAGATTCGCAGGAATGTTGATTTTCGACGAAACAATATTGTCTCAGAGCACTACTTTTCTGACGAAAACTTCCTGAACAGGAATATGCTGCTAAAGAACAATTCTCTGAAGGCGCCTATTTGGAAAAAAAAATGGTAGGAAAAAAAATGTAGGGACAATTTCTCTGCAGGATACTTCCTGAAAAGGAAAAATTGTGTGGGGAATAGTTCTCTGCAGGATACTTCCTGAAAGGAAAAAAATTGTAGGGAATAGTTCTCTGCAGGATACTTCCTGGAAAGGAAAAAAAATGTAGGGAATAGTTCTCTGCAGGATACTTCCTGGAAAGGAAAAAAATTGTAGGGAATAGTTCTCTGCAGGATACTTCCTGGAAAGGAAAATAATTGTAGGGAATAGTTCTCTGCAGGATACTTCCTGGAAAGGAAAAACATTGTAGGGAATAGTTCTCTGCAGGATACTTCCTGGAAAGGAAAAAAAATGTAGGGAATAGTTCTCTGCAGGATACTTCCTGGAAAGGAAAAATTGTGTAGGGAATAGTTCTCTGCAGGATACTTCCTGGAAAGGAAAAAAATTGTAGGGAATAGTTCTCTGCAGGATACTTCCTGGAAAGGAAAAAAATTGTAGGGAATAGTTCTCTGCAGGATACTTCCTGGAAAGGAAAAAAATTGTAGGGAATAGTTCTCTGCAGGATACTTCCTGGAAAGGAAAAAAATTGTAGGGAATAGTTCTCTGCAGGATACTTCCTGGAAAGGAAAAAAATTGTAGGGAATAGTTCTCTGCAGGATACTTCCTGGAAAGGAAAAAAATTGTAGGGAATAGTTCTCTGCAGGATACTTCCTGGAAAGGAAAAAAATTGTAGGGAATAGTTCTCTGCAGGATACTTCCTGGAAAGGAAAATTTAGAAAATTCAGAAATTCAGAAAAAAAAAATCAGAAAAAATTCAGAAAACTCGAAAAATTTCAGACATTTCCGAAAATTCAGAAAATTCAGAAAATTCAGAAAGTTCAGAAATTTCAGAAAATTCAGAAATTTAAGTCTGGTGGGCGTGGGGTGTTGTCGCATGCAATAATAATGTTTTTTTTGCTTCTTTTTTTTGTCATTTTGATTTTTTTTCAAAATTTCAGAAATTCAGAAGAAAAAATCAGAAAATTCACAAAATTCAGAAAACCCAGAAAATTCAGAAAATTCAGAAAAAAGTCAGAAAATTCCAGAAAATTCAGAAATTCAGGAAACCCAGGAAAATTCAGAAATTCAGAAAATTCAGAATTTACAATTAAATTAAAAGGAAAAACAATTTTCCCAGCCCCCGCCCCCCAGACCCAGAAATTTCAGAAATTTCAGAAAATTCAGAAAATTCAGAAATTTCAGAAATTTCAGAAAATTCAGAAAATTCAGAAAATTCAGAAAATTCAGAAAATTCAGAAATTTCAGAAAATTCAGAAAATTCAGAAAATTCAGAAATTTCAGAAATTTCAGAAAATTCAGAAAATTCAGAAAATTCAGAAAATTCAGAAAATTCAGAAAATCCAGAAATTTCAGAAAATTCAGAAATTTCAGAAAATTCAGGAAATATTTATAGAGAAAAAAAAAGGATAAGTAAGTATTTATAATAATGTCAAGTTAGGATTAATAATTCCCTGCGATTAATCAACCACCAAAATCTCAGCAAAAAAACCGTATGAACAAAGTATGCGAAATCAAAAGAAAGTAAATTGTAGAACAATATGGACAATAAAACATAAATAGCAATTATAGAAAATACATTTTCAAAACAAAAAGCAAGCCAGCTAGCTTTAAATCTTTTACCAACAAAAAAATATAATAGAATATTTTCCAAATTAGGTATCCATCTTCATCCCTGAATTATGTAGTTTGGAAGTAGTAACCGAAGCCTCATGTTGTGAAAGATCTCATTCTGGGCAGTCGTATACAATTGAAGAAGACACATCAAAAGAGCAATTGTTCTTTCCAAGAAGCATCCTTTATATGTTTTTTCCTTTTGCCTCTGAATGATTTCTCCACAGATGTACTTCAAGATTCTTTGTGTCACTCGCAGCCGCGCATATTCCTGTAGAAGAACCATTTCCTGTAGAAGATAACTCCTGAAAAGCATTGTTCCTGAAAATGAAATCAATCTGAATAGAAAGATTCCTGTTAAGGATAGTTCCTGAAAAGGATTCATTCTGAATAAAAAAAATCCTGAAAGGATAAGTCCTGAAAAGGATAATTCCTGAAAAGGATAAATCCTGAAAAGGGTGATTTCTAAAAGGATGATGCCTGAAAAGAATGAAAAAAAACAATGAAAAAAGGCAAGAAAAAATATTCCAAAGGAAACAAAAAGGTCGACAACTATTTTCAAAAAATATATAACAGAAAAATGCATCGTCTATAATCAATTCTGATCATCAAAAAAACATTGAAAAATAAGTGAAAATAAGTAAAAGTAAAGAAAAAACACTTCTATGATAAGTTCATATAACTACTAATATCTTCATTAAGTGCCTAAAGTGAAAATATCTTCATTTTGTGGTCTTAGTGGCATGTCACAGAGTAGCCCACCAGCGGCACCGATGACGCCGGCGCCTGGTGTGAGTTTGGGCTCTGGCCACCTCCCGCCGCCACCGGCAGTGCCACCTATGGTACCACCGAGACCTATTGTGTCATCGCCGCCGTCGTTGCCGATGGCGAAGTTCGCGGGCTACAGCCCGGCAAAGATGGGGGAGTTACCAATTAGCTATCCCCTGGCTCTCGAAGTGAAGGATATTAAATCCCCACCTTGTCAAGTGATCGAAGAGGTCACGGGTCGCATTAGGTGTGTTTCACCCACTGCACGTCATGACCCAATGACGGGGACCGCGGCGTTCTCCCCTTTAGGGTATGTTCAAATACAGGGGACACGAGAATACCGTCGGGTATACCCCTGATGTTCATACCTGAACAGAGTGCCAAAGGCACCGGAATTCGCCTGGTGTGGCAACAAGAGAATAGTTGATTTTGTCAACTCGAGGTTCACTTGTTGTTTTCAGAAAGGACGATATGGTTGAGTATAGATACCAAGCTTGAGTTTAAAAGGGGGGCAAGACCCGCTGATTGACGCAGTGGACATAACTTTGTTTGTACGTTGTTTTGTTAGTTGTTTGAGGTTCGTTTTGTTGTCATATGTCTCTCAATGACGATGGCGAGAGCAACGTTCTTGAAGGTATTCAGAACTTGGAGTTGCTGACAGATCTGAGGGAGACATCATGAAGAAAGGTTGAAGTTGTTCTTGATTGGCTTGATTGCGGTATTTTTCATGTTTGAGTTGTTGTGTGCATGTCTTGAGTTTTGTTGCTTGAAACATGGAACTTGATGTTGTGAGTGTTTTCACAAACATGCGTAGTTGGGCGAATGCCCAACGAGCTTTTACGTAAGAGGGAAAGCAGGGCGGGGGGGTTGGGCTTCGATCCATAAGATGGATCTTCTTCCACTACCTCTGATGAATCAGGGTTCCTCTGATGCATGCCTTCTAAAGGTTTAGATACTCACCTGTATGAAGGGTGATATCTTCTAGCATGCGTAGAAATGCAAGCGTGCTTCCCCTGTAAGGGAGGGGGACCCCGCTCAGTATACAACGTATGCCGCCCCCGTAAGATGGGGGATTCTCTTACGTATTTGATTTATGCCGCCCCTGTAAGATGGGGGAATTGCACTGATCTCCCGTAAGAAGGGAGAATCGATTCTGGAGTTCCTCATTTCTTATTTATACCGCCCCCTTAAGATGGGGGATTCAGAGAACATTCCTGAAAGATGGGATCTCATTGATGATTGGGTAGCTGTCCTCCTCAAGAAAATTTTAGGAGGGGGGGCGTAGTACAGCGTTGCCGGAGCGATGTTCCCAGGGCTGAGAAGGGAAGTGAGTGAAGTCTTGGCGATTGACTTCACCAACTTACAGGTGCTACATGAGGCACTGGAGCAGCCCGGGGGATTAGCTTCTCTGGCAGACTACGTGGCTGCCGACTGGGTGAGGAGCAGTTGCTGATCGCCACGGAGTTGAGGCAGTTCCGAGAACACACCAACCGGGACATGCTACGTGAAAGGCGTCTCATCTGTCGGCGGCTGGTCAGGCCCAGGTTGGAGCAGCCAACAGTTGCTGCTGAAGAGATTCAGGAGACCTTCTCGAATCTGATCAAGCGGGAAGCGATGCCGTTGAGGCAGATCCGCAAGACTCGGCTGAGTCAAAGCCTCACTTTGGAGGTTGGAAACCCCCTCCAGGTGGCAGAGGAGGAAAGGGTTCGTTGGGCCATGGCTTTGTCACAATATATTGTCGTGGCTGAACTTCCGGTGGTCACCATGATCCAGGAGACGGATGATCAGCAGAGGGCCTGCATGGTGCCGGATCTTTGGCAGTCGCAGAGCCAAGACCTTGAGGAATCGGGCCACAACTTGGAAGAGGTTCTATGCATGGCTTCTATTGAACCGGGCAAGGCACTGGCCCACGAAGTTGGGTGACGTGGTGGATTATCTGGAAGGTCGCATTGAAGACGGCTGCGGTCCAGCAGCTCCACAGGGCTTGATGGGCGCTCTGGCCTTGCTGGAAACAGTGGGAAGAGTGACTGATCTGGCCAAGCTCTCCAGAGACAGGACCTCCTGGACACCATTAAGAATATGCAGATGCAGTTACAGACAGGTGCGGCCCCGAGGAGGCCAGCACGTCCCTACTTGATCAGCTCGATCATCGGGTTGGAGATTTTGGTCTGCTGCCCAGACTACTGCAACTATGCCAGGCTGATCGGCTGGGTTATGTTGCTGATGTGTTGGATGGTGCTTCGTGCAGACGACGTCCAATGGATTGATCCTACACGGATGCATATGAGTGGCACCTGTGTGAGGATGATACTGAGGCGGACGAAGACGACGGGGCCAGGCAGGAGAGCTGTGGAAGTGCCTGCCTACGTGGCACGTGATGCCTCACTTTCAGGGGAAGATTGGCTTGGACGAGGATGGGAGCTCTACCACTCCGATGTCTTCAGGAATGACAGGGACTACTTCCTGCCGAGTCCTAACAAAGACTGGTCTGGAGGTGCCAGAAAATTTCTGTCTTCAGAACTTGAACAGCTACATGAGGTACGTGCTCTCCATCGTGAAGAAGCCGTTGCGTGGAGGCAGGAATGTCAAATCCTGGATGGAGAGTGGCGAGACGCTGACCTCCGGTGAGCTGACAAACTTCTGGAGTGGGCACAGTGGTCGACACTGGTTGCCTACACATGCAGCAAATATAGGCATCCCGAAGGAGCAGCGAGACTATCTGGGCCGATGGCAAGCGGGTGCCCAGGAGTCCAATGCCTATGTCCTGAGTGCCAAACAGATAGTCACCTCGATCCAGCGGGATGTCAACAAGGCCATCTGTGAAGGCCATGTTGGTCTCACAGAAGGCGAGCTCATCGAAGAGTTGAAGAACTATGGGCAGGAACGCGGAGTGGTTCAGAGAGATGGCAGGTGGTTCCACATCATGCTTCGGATGCCGGACTACCGTTATGGCCTGAAGACTCTGTACCCCACACTCCAGATGCTGATCGAGGATGATGAACTGGAAGAGATGGTGGCTGGCTGGGGGCAACCTGTCCCGTTGGAAGGGAAGGAGAAAGCTGCTGGGTCCAAAAGCACCAGCGTTGACATGAAATACTGGGTCTCGAAGTCCAGGAGGACCGGATTCAGAAGGTTGCACAAGAAGAGCTGTGCATGTGGAGTCCAGTATTGGACGGTGGCCTCTTATGAAGAGGTAGATCATATCCCCAAAACGGGGGTAGATGCATGGTGCAGAATCTGCTTTCGAGCAGAGTTGGACGAGCAGGAGGAAGAGAACTCCAGCACGTCGGGAAGCTCCACCAGCACCGACGAAGAGGGCTGAGTGTCAAAAGAATGCGCTCAGCTTGGATAAGGTTTTTGTAAGGTTTTGATGTCATGATGTAAGTGGTTCATGATGCAGGTGACCGGTCAATAAGATAAGCTGCCCGCGTAAGAGGCGGGACTCACAAGAAGGATGTGAGAGAGAACAGGGGGAGGGCGTAAGAGGCCCTGGACGTAAGAAGTCCGCATGAGTCATAAGGAGCCCCATCTGCCCGTAGTCAGGCTCAAAAGAAGAGCAACAGCAGGTTCCACAAGTCGGAACCTGAAAAATCTATAATCCATCATCATCCATATATAATCCATAAAACTGGGCGATCATTTTATCATTATTTTATCATGTTTACACATTTTGACTACGGAAACTGTTCGGAAGTTGTGAGATGTCCAGATTCCTCCAGGAATTGGGGATCATGACTTGTCACGATACGTAGGGTTTGCACAAAATCATCTACCTTGTGTTTTTGGAAGACGTGTGCTTCTTTGAATATCTTTTGATCATGGATATGATCTGGAACGTGAACATTTTTCTGCGGATATTCAATTGGTATCCGTACTTGGTAGTGATGTGAGTGGATGAGATGTCATGTCGAAAGGGGGTATGGAAATTTGACGCCCTATGGAAGCACCCTTTGGGTAAGGGTGAAGCGACATGCCATTCATCATGGTTGTATAGTTTGTGCACAGAAGATACGTGGAAGGCTACTGCAAGAGTTCATCGCGTCATGGAAGATTGGTAGAGAACACTCTACTTATTGCGGAAGGAATCTTGTATGTGACCAACATGTATCACAATATTCTATTGGTCTTCGGACTTATCATTTTTGACATCAGGATGATGTCATTGGTCAGGTCAATACTGATTGTGGTATATTGATCAGTTCTACATCTTATTCTGGATTCGACTTGAGTCTGGTACAGCTTATTGCTTGAGCTGAAGATACCTACATTGGTTTGACATTGAGAGTACTTCTTGTGTCGTGGACACTGAACATTGTGGAGTTCATTCTCCCCAAGTGATGAGAACACAGCTAGAAACTCTTGGAGAAGACTTTAAGCTAGCTGGAAATATCTGATGGAGAGAACCTACTATGCTTTGAGCTTGGACCTTGAGATGCATTGGCATTGTGAAGACAATGGCCATATTTGGGCATCTTATTTGTCTGAGAGTTTTGTGATGAGATGTTTCGGTATTGTGAGGACAATACCTACATCATCGTCATGACCTATGGATCATACACTTGATCTTATGGTGTGCATTTTATCGTTCTTGAGAAGACTTTGGTCTACATTGTGGATTGGCTATTACAGTGGTCGAAAGACTTCAGCGATACAACTGTATTTGGCTGACCTACATTGACAATGTCGAACAGAACATTCTATTCTACATTGAGATTTGAAGCTGTGAGATACTATCTCTATGTGGAAAGCTGATTTGGAGAAGGAACGTTGTGTTCTGACTATGTTTTGTATTCAGAAGAAGGTTGTACAGATACCTTGTGTGAATCACTTCGTTCTTGAGAAGTTAGTCAGCTTTTGACTAATGAGCTGGTTATTCACGTTTGGATGAGAACCAGTTTGCTTTGAGAACTTTTGGAAGTGTTTCGATGTTTTTGAATTCATCTAGTGAAATTGAGTTTTGTAGACTTGTAGCAGCTGGAATAGTTTCAACAAACCTTTATTTGAAGAACTTGAGGTTTGTTAACTGGAAACCTGGAATTGAGTTTACCAGTTGAGACATCGGCTCGAAGGACTGGTGTCAGAAGTTCATTTAATGAACAAGAGCTGCTGTGTCACATAACTTGACATAAGACAGAGCGACACAGGGAACACATCATCTCCTTTTGTTTGGTTTTGTTTGTTTGTTGTGTTTGTGTTTCCCCGTGACTGATCGTGTTGCGTCTGGAGCGAAAAGAAGAGGCTTGACGTCAGCATGTGGGAGTCGAGGGTGAAACAATTCTTTTGACACGGTATTGCTCTAGTTTAATTAGGTTCGTGAATTTACGCTCTGCGCTTGTGTTTGGTGTGCGTGGTTGACGTACGCGTTTGCCTGCGTAGTTCTGTAGGAATTTTGAAGAAGCGTTGGATCTGACCGCAGATCTGTGCACGGCGCTTTTTCTACACTCGCGTGTATGATTCGGAGCGGTCAAACGATGCTGTGACTTTTAGGCCGAGGTATAGTTCTCTAAACCAGTATTCTTTGAGCAACATAAAGGAAAGATGAGGTGCCCTCACTTCCAATACGTGCGTTGCTGGTGACTAACCATTCGGCCAAAAATTCAATCATCCTTGCTTCAAGCTTTGGGAGGATTTCCTGGACCGCCTGGAGCGCTGCCTCAATGTCTGGGACATGTGTAGGCGAGGGCAGTCCGACTGTTCGCCTGGCATACTCGTCAGCAAAGTAGAGTCGGCACAATTTGGAAACCCACTGGCTTGGTTTCTCCATATCGATCGTGATCTTAGCCAGGGGCCATGGGTCGGGTAGCGTGGATAAGCAATGCAGTAACTCTGAAGTTAGTTCTGGGGATATAACTGGGAGCGCCCCTCCTTGTGGTCGATAATCTGCAGTTGCCCCTGCTGTGCCCTTGCTCATTTGTGTGTGGATGCGGGCCGCCTTGTGCACTTCTTGTATGGTGGACTCATATTGGTTGACCATAGCCCTTAAGTACTTGCATGCGCGGACTGCTGCCCTCCTTGTGTTTGGCCCATCTTCGGCCTGATTCTTAGCAGCTGTCGCAAGGATGTCTCTCGCTTCTTCTTCCGGCGACCGAGTAGGTTCTGTACCAGGTGCAGGTGCAGTCAGAGCGATAGCTTGGACTGGCGCCTCTTTAGTGCGTGGCAGGTGGCCGGGGATTGGTAGCGTTGGGTGTACCCGCCATCCATCAAAGAAATAGATACCTGGCAAAGGTAGGATTTCTTGATCTGGGCCGGTCTGCGCCACAACTTGCCCAGTACGCGCCTTGTACAATCCTGAAGGCAGGCATACATATGTGGGAAAGGGTGTGCGATCAGCCGCATAGGCATACAGGACAAATTCCGGGAAAGGGAGATTCTGAACAGGAATCCATTTATGTTGAGCTGCTAGGCCTATGAAGTCAAAGATGGTGACATTTCACGTGCAGTAGCCGCTATCACAAACCTGCCGTCTTCCACGCTGCCTGACAGTCCCTTCATCCGTGCATTGGGGACACCGGCAGCTCAAAATGCCCCACCACAAACTGGCACCCTGGCACAAAGAGCCCTAGAGGAATGGGAACGCACCCTGTGCAAAAACAAGGCGGTGGCAATCCTTGCACAGATGCAAGCCGGCCGACCGGCCCTCATCCAGAAAGATGGCGGAGAAATGCTCATTGCCATTGTCCTTGACAGACCACTGGCGGAAGCGAAGGCACTAGTGGACGACCCTGCAGCTTTCACTCGCGAGATGACTAGGATTCTGCTTGCAAAGCAAAGCCATCCACTTATCGCGCAAATGATCAAACCAGCAGGAAGTGGTGACCCACCCCCCTTAAGTAGCACAGCCAGTAGCACCGGCAGCCACGAACACCCCAGAGCCAGTCAGCCTGTGCAGTTCCAGTAGTCTCACACGGTTAACGTGGGGTACCCACGGTTGCCACACATGACAGATAACCACTGTGTAGATAGGTGCTGTCACCATGGGGTACCCATGGTTGACTACTGCCTAGTGGAGCTGATTGTGTGGTAAGCTTGCCTTTGTGAGTATGGGAAGGGAGGAAGGGGGAGGGGGACAATTGTAATATTTTTAATGGGCCACTATTTATATCTAGTTACTGGTAGCGTAGGACGATGTCAAAGTACATCAAGCCATGGCGCCCGTTGCTGTTTTGCTCAGCTCAATCCAGTACCTTCACTGTTCGAATGCCGCCTGGCCATATGAATACAGCTCAACCCAGTGAATTGGCATGCCTGCCTCAAGAACCCCAGAGTCACAATGAGGCACAAGATCTCCTCCTTTTGCAGGACTATGTTTGCAAACTGACGCACACCCTAAGAACACTGGAAGACACCCATGCCTTATTGCAGCAAACAGAACTCCTTGCAGGCGTCATCAACGAGCAAGATTGCAGAGCCATACGCGCAGCCTGCTGTTGCATAAAGAGTCTGCGCACCCGTGTAGAGGCCCGAGCCAATGTTACAAAACGTGAAGTTATAAGTCGACAGCTACAGCTCATGCAAGCGAGCGTACAACATTACCCGACAGAGGACCTCAACACAGCTGACACAAGTTGCCTGTCCAGAACCTCGGCTGAACACTTTGATGACAGACCTGGTCCCTGTTCAGAGGAAAACGCTCGCATCCCTGTATCAATGTGACTGAGCCAGCTACCATGGTCAACCGACCGCATCGAATGCAATTGACTGCAACGCCTGCTCAGTTGACCGCTCGAGGAACTCGACGCTTGCAAGCCTGCATCAATGCTGTCGAGCTAGCGATCATCGCTAACTCGATCGCATTGGATTCAGTTTTGAAAGCGGTATGCGCCGCAAGAGTGCACTACAGCTCCCAATGATGATGATGCTTGGAAAAGAAATACTGAGCGGACTCTGAGTGCGCCCTGAGTGCCGTAGCTATTGCTGTCATTTTCACCTTAGATCATGTCTCACCTTCCTGTTTCACCGTTTTTTCGTTTCTCACCACTCTCATTGCGACCCGGCGTTGTCGGTGTTTGCTTCGAAGTGCCTGGGTGTAATGTCATGCCTGTACGGTTGCTCTTTGTGATCTCGGGGATCCTGGCTGGGGGGATCCCTGGTTTCCGCATGGAGCTTTGTTGCTTCTCTTACTTTCCAACATGGCCCATTGGTGTGTTTTGTGGTTCCTTTGTTTTGCTTCTTGTTTTGGGCCATTCTCATAATGACACACAAGATGTCATCATGCATGTAATTCCCATTGCTGGTAGCGATCCCACTTCTCTGTGTCGTTTTTTGTTTTGGTTTGGTTGTGGTTGTGTGTTTGTTGCTTGTTTTTGTTTTGTTGTTTTTGGTTTGCTTTTTTGTCTGTTTTCTTGCTGGGACAGTTTCTGGACTGCGTACTGGTCCACTACCAGCACTGTTGTGGCTTTCGACAAGTTGACAGCCCTGCATGTAAATTACAATTCAACTGTTTGCCGCGATTGAATGTGTGTAACGACCTGGCGGAAGCCATGAAGGCGTTGGACGGAAAAAAAGTAGTGTGGATGTTTTTCTCCTGGAATGCACTATCGGGCAATGTAGCAGCCTGCTGCGGATGTCACTGTCCTTCACCTCATAGGAGGGGTGTTTTCTGTGCGATGGCTGACTCTGAGTTCGCCCACAGTCGTTGTAAAGTAAAGCCTGGCCTGGGTTCCATATATTTCTTATTCCACACTGCATTATGAGACCATTGGGGTGCCTTGCGATTGATCTCGACCAGGTCTCTCTTCAGGTCGTATTCCCCAAGCAAGTTGTCAAGTTCCTGTAAGGTGGTGCCTCGATGGGCGCAGTTCTGTCGGACAGCTCCATCAATATGCAGTGGCCAGCCTACTGGCATGGGTGATTGTTCGAGAAGTCCATCGCCATTTTGTTCAATGATTGTGCCTGGCATTGGTACATTAATTGTTACTTTCAAGCTGATTTGCGTTCGTTTGCAGCTCCATGTATCTGGAGCGAGCAAACCTCGTTTGGCCAGTTCTGCTAGCGCTGGGAACTCGGGCTGCTCTTTAAGGGGCAATGCTTCCTCTTTGATGACCAGCTTTAGGCCATGCATCGGTTCTGGCTGTTCTTGTCCTGCTTGAGATGTAGGCTCCCTCTCCTCAAACCAGGTGGGGCGAACCGATTTGACCCCTATCGCGTTGTCAGAGCCAGTATTTTTAATACTTTCCCTGCGCAGGCTGTGATACATCCATGCTGGGACAAAAACGGTGATGAACTGGACGTTCCATGCCACCTACAAATCCTTGGGCTTGAAATCAGGCGTGATGCATCTGACCTGGCCATCTATAATTCTGGTGTGACTCGGATCGGTCAAAAGATGCCGTAACTTTAAGGCCCAGATATAATTCTTTAAACCAGTATTCTTTTAGGAACATGAAGTAGAGGTGGGGTGCTCTGATGTCCAACAAATGCTTCGCTGGCATTAGAAAGGTGACCAGCCACTCGGAGAGGAATTCAATAATTCTTGCCTCCAGCTTGGAGAGAATGTTCTGGGTAGCCTTGAATGCCGGCTCGAGGTCTGGCACCTGTGCTGTTGTGGGCACTCCAACCGTACCTCTGGCGTATTCGTCTGCAAAAAAAAGCCGGCACATTTTGGAGACCCACTGGCTAGGCTTTTCCATATCGATAGTGATCTTGGCCAGGCCATGTTGGTTGACCGTGGCTCTCAAATACTTACAAGCACGGATGGCTGCCCTACGAGTGCTGGGCCCGTCTTCAGTTTGGTTTCACCCTCTTACATGGCCCATTGGCGTGTTTTGTGGTTCCTTTGTTTTGCTTCTTGTTTTGGGCCATTCTCATAATGACACACAAGATGTCATCATGCATGTAATTCCCATTGCTGGTAGCGATCCCACTTCTCTGTGTCGTTTTTGTTTTGGTTTGGTTGTGGTTGTGTGTTTGTTGCTCGTTTTTGTTTTCTTGTTTTTGGTTTGCTTTTTTGTCTGTTTTCTTGCTGGGACAGCTTCTGGACTGCGTACTGGCCCACTACCAGCACTTTTGTGGCTTTCGACAAGTTGACAGCCCTGCATGTAAATTACAATTCAACTGTTTGCCGCGATTGAATGTGTGTAACGACCTGGCGGAAGCCATGAAGGCGTTGGACGGAAAAAAAAAATGGGCCCGTCTTCAGTTTGGTTCTTGGCAGCAGTAGCGAGGATGTCGCGCGCCTCTTCCTCCGGTGAGCGGGGCGGTTCTGCGCTGGCAGGGCTATGTGCGGGGGCTTCAACTCCACATACTGGTGCCTCCTTTGTGCTCGGTAGGTCGGCGGGGATAACCAATGTTGGATGTACTCGCCACCCATCGAAGAAGTAAATGCCCGGTATAGCGGTGTGATTTCTTGGTCAGGGCCGGATTGTGCTAGGACACGCCCGGCACGTGCGTTGTACAATCCAGATGGCAGGCACACGTGTGTAGGGCGATTCGTGCGGTCAGCGGCGTGGGCATACAAAATGGTTTCATTGTAAGGAAGTTTCTGTGCCGGGATCCACTTATGGCCGGTTCTTGCGTGTACACGAATGTCCTTGAGTCGGTCTCCTTTCAGCCAGTCGAGGTCAGACGCTCGTACTAAAATGAGTCTGTATCGTACGCTTTTTGGCTGGTTGGTTTGGTGGTCGTGATATTTGTTGGCGATTGCCAGATACGACCATGAAGGCACTGTGTTCAAAGACCATCTTCTTATTTGTTCAAGGTTTGCTTGTTCCGGATCGGCATTGAACTTTGGCCAGTCCCAGGTGGTTTCTCCTCTTCTAAGGCCTTGGATGCCATAGGCAATCGTTGCAACCACCTGAGCCATTCCGATGAGTCCCATCATGTCAAGCGGGGAAACCAACAGAGTCAAGGACTTCGATCGTGTGAGTCCAACCGTGATGCGGCCTAAGCCGTCTTCGGTGTCTTCCGTGGGTGATCCATCTGGGTAGAACCTTGTGTTGAGGAATCCTGTACTTGGCTGGGCCACTATTGCAACTTCTGCCGTGCCTCCTGCTGAGTTAGCAATGGTTTCTACTCGCAGAGTGCGGGCATAGTTCTTTTTGAGAGCGGAGCTATTGAGGTTGTTCTTGTGGTCGGTGGCTGTGGTCATTATGAAAACCCCATTGGCAAAGCCAGCGTTGGGGGGGTAGTCAGAGAGCACTTGTGACACGAGCGTCTCCAGATCTACCGCGACCAAACCGTTGATTCTGGCATTGGTGTCCCATAGTACGAATTGGAATCCTGGGGGTTTGCTAGGGATTCCGCCTGAAGCGAAACTACCCAATTCCCAGGTACTGTTGATGTATCGGCAGAGATCCGGGTATCTAACTGCGACAACTGAATGGTATGTGATGGGGCTCAC
>CAMXCT020005835.1:0-75000 GCA_947184155.2 Cladocopium goreaui
CATGGCGATGAGCTGCATTAGGAAGGCTGAGATAGGCATATGCTTCGTCTTCTGGTTCAACAGGGCAAAGACATTGCCTTGAATTGTCTGAAATGAGGCTGAGACGGGTACGAAGCAGAGATTTCCCACCCAAAGCCAGAAGGAAGTGGGTAAGAATCAATGTGCCAAACATCTCGAGGGTCGCAATGCGTCTGGTTGGATCACCATCCTTGTGAGCCCATGGATGGTCTTCGAGGGGTATCTTGTAATGGAACCACCAGGTCTGTTCCTTTGATGGGTTCTCACAATCTGCAATCCACCCCCAATGTAGGCCCCATCGTCCGGGTGTGCACTAGCATCACTGGCACCCCACCAATTGGAGGCAGGGTCGTAAGGGCAGGGCTGGATCTGGGGGTTGTGAAGCAGCTGGAGGAGAAGCTTTGAAAAGGATCGTATGAGCTTGCCGGGCTTCCCTGAGGTAGTCGTCGCGGATTTCCATGCCCAAAATGGCTGAAGGAAAGGGCGACTGAGGGGCCAAGCTGCCGTTGCCCAATTTAATCGTCCCAGTGCTCTCTCAATCTCCTTCACCGTGAAGGTGTTGCCCGCAGCAATGGTCTGAAGGAGTGCCTCAAGTGTCTTCCTCTTATCTGGAGGGAAGTCGACCACGGGTCCGCATGGATTGACCTGGAAACCTAACCAGCTGTTGACCTCAGATAACACCGTCTTGTGCCAACTGAGGGGGCATCCCATGGCTGCTAAGAAGAGAAGCAGTTTTGCAGTATCCTCAGTGGCGGAGTCCGTCCTGAGGAGCCAACAAAAATCGTCCACGAACACAAAGCCCCAGTCTATGTGTGGAAACATCATGTAGCATAGTCTGAGGAGGAGTGCCGCCATTCTGCCCCAATAAAGTTGGGCGCTGGCCATACCATAGGTACCCACCTTGTTTATCCACCATTCACCATCAAGTTGTGCTACTTGGTAGCGCCATTCGTTGGACTGGACCTTGATGCGGCGGTGTGCTTTTGAAACATCTGCTTTCAAAAGTGCCCAGGTGGTTTGTTTGTGTGGAGGTTGCCATGCCAGGTCGGTGCAAGACGCTACCGCCCCAGATGTCTTCTCCTTCGTGGTGGTTAGCCAGTGAATGGCTTGAACACAGTCCATCACTGTGGGTGCAGTGGTCTTCTCAACTGTGTTTTGTTGGATGTGTGAGTTTGCATGGCCCCAGCTTCCGTCGTAGATTGTGCGGATTTTATCTCCTTCGTCAATTGCCGCCAGGGGCCCTGGGCAGAGTTCATCTGGGGTACATCCACAGCGGAGTGCAGCCTCCTCCTGTGTGAGTGGGCCCTCAACCATACCCATATCTACCTCTTCCACGAAGGTCTGTCGGACCTGAGAGGAGAAATCTTTTGCCGAGGGGTAGTTGTCCCTGCCCATGGGTATTAGGAGGTCCTCCCACAGAGGGGATTCTCCTTTGAGTTCTTCCTTGGTAGGCCATATACCTGGTGATGTCCAGGTGGGTGTGGTGACACCTAAGGGGACTCCCTTGGCAACCCTTGTGGGGTAGGCCGCATCTGCATCTCCACCAGCTTCCGCTAAGGCTGAGATGAGGTTCAGATAGAACGGCTGGCCTGGCTCCATCTCCTCAGCAATTTGGTAGTCCAGCCCGATCCCTTGGGCAATGGCCCGTCGTGTCTCCTGAAGAAGTTCCTTCGGGAACGGATGTTTTCTTTCACCCCTATTGATGGACCGTTGGACGTCCTGTGCATATCCTTTTGCCAGGTGGCTAATGGAGTCTCCAATGTGCTTGATCTTGGACTGAGGTCTGAGCGGGGGAGGTCGTCTCCCGGCTGAGGGCTTACCTCCTCCATCCCGTAGAGGTCTAGTCTTGAAGCCTGATTGAACGATGATCGGGTCGTCATCCAAAGTCATCGTCTGGGAGAGGGGTACCGATGAGGAGCGGTCCGTCCGACCTGGAGGCTCCCCTTCCTGTTGGCACCCGGTGGGTTGATGTCCTGTGTTTGGAATGCTCTGGATGATTGCTGCTGCTAGCCCTGTCATCAGTGCTGGCGGGTACCTGCTGAGGTCCCAGGAGGTCATCTCCATTGGCCTCAAATGTCCAGAGTGGTTGCACTGGAGGCCTTGCCAATGGTGAATTGGAAGGTCCGTTGAGAAGGTCGTACTCTTCTGTGCCCTTTGTCCCAGTCTGCACTGGTCCAGGTGGATCTGGCAGTGATTTACCTCTTTGGCCCACTCCTGGTAGACTCTAGTGGCCCATATCGATGAACATTTTGCCGCCGTTGGTGCCCGACTACACTCAGCTGGGTCACGAGGGTGTTCCAAGAACGAGTGGAATCCTTTGTTTTGCCTGGCTTTTGCGGCTAGGGCAGTGATGACCAGTTGCCGGAGCAGAAGGATACTGTCCTTGTCTGTGTCCAACTGTTCTTCCAGGGAATTTGAGTCAAGGCCCCATGTCTGGGAGGGATCACGCCCTCGTACTGGCCTGGGCGCTCCAGGCTTTGGAAACCATCGTAGGATGCTCCAGGTCCGGCAGTTGGGGCCGCCCCCCACAAATGACAACTGGCCCCTCGCGGCGGCGCAGCAGAGAGTTGAGTAAAACTCATCATCCAATATGTCGTTTGGGCCCTTTTCTGGTGGCCTCAGGATGTCCACGGCAAGGATCCTGGGGGCCAGGTCCTGGTGTTGTTGGATGAGTATGTCATCCAAGGCTCCTCCGTCACTCCTGCCGGTGTAGAGGAGTAGTATGTCCCTCCCGTGGAGGCTCCCCGTGGGTTGTGTGGTCCATACAAGGCGTTCCAACAGCCTGTTGGGAACCGATGAGAGCCATGGACAGTGCCCAAGCAGGGACTGTCCATTCATGATCATCGTTGTATCAAGTGGTCGGCCCACTGCCTCTTGTTGTGTATGTGGTGTGCTTGTGTCGTTGAGGTAACCTGGGGGAGACCCCCCCGGTTCCGTTGTTGCTTGGTTTTTGACAGGTGTTGGGGTGTCCATCAACCCTGGTGGGTGATCGGTGCAAGACGCTACCGGGTCCGCCAGGAGTCAACGGTGTGGGCATTGCTCTGGGGTGTGTTCTGAGGGTGCGGCGTTGCATACCCAGCCATTCTTGAGGACCGGACAGTTGTGGGAGCGTCCGCAGTTCCCGGGACATTTCTTCTTGAGGAAGTGGTCACGGCAGTACTGTACTCCCTTGGGTGAGATCTTAGCCCAGTTTGAAGGCCATTCAGAGTCCTTCCCTTTTCCGGATCCCATGGCCCCTTTGGCCTTACCCCCTTTGGGTGACCCTTTTTGTTTGTTCCATTGTGGCTGAGTTGGTGACCACGAAGGTTGGCGTCCCTTTGACTTGGCTGGTCGTGTTGGGGAGTCAGGCCCGGAGCCTTTGTTGCCTTTCTGCCGGGCGACAGACTCATAGACCTCTCTGGTCCAAAACAGGGTGTCCTGACGTAGTTGGGCCATGGCCTCCTTGAGGCCCAGTCCCCCGTAGACCAAGTTGTGGATCTCCCTCCATGCGTTCCTTTCAGCGTAGAGGAGAACCTGTTCACTGGGAGGCGGTCTCCTATCCGCAATGTCTTTTCCCCAGAACCATCGGTACCAGTCCTCTAGGTCCCTATGGGTGATGTTCAGCTTCGGCATGCTGGGAAATGAGAGGATGGCCATGAGGAGGTTGGTTCGAAAGACCAGGTGCATGTGCTCCAACTGACGCCTCGTAGTTGGGAGTTTCCGTGTCTCCTCCTCTTCTTCCTTTTCCCATCCATCGACCGTCACTTTCTTGGTGGTCTTGATAGGCCGCTCATCCTGGTCTGGTAGGGCTGATATGATGTACTTGCTGGCAATCCAGCCAACTTCTCCTTGCGCACAGAGTTTGAACTGTTTCTTCAACAAGGCATCCGAGCCTTGATCCTCCAATCGTGGGAGTGGGAGCTGGACGACCACCGTCCATGTCTGCAGGAGCTGGCGTCGATCACACAGGGCATCCAGGGAGGGCGCCGCCTGTGACGTCGTCGGCAGTAGCCCTGCAGGTCCCACTCGGCCCTGGTTCAGGCCCCCAGTGCCCAGCAACTGTTGTGCTTGACGGACACATTGTGAAATGCGCATGGCCAGGTGATTCGTCTTCTCTTGTGTGATCAAAGCTCCCCCACGGTCTGTGTGACGGAACTGGAGGTCTGCTGGGGAGTTGTTCCGGGCCTCCGTGATGGTGGGCCATCGATCGGCAAGGTCCTCCACCGAGCGGTAGCCATCTGATGCCATCCTTGCCATGATGAAGTATGGAATCTCCTTGGACTGGAAGATAGTCAGGACTTGTTGGTGAAGCAATTCCACCTGATCCTTATATTGCTCGGGCACCGCATCAGGTGGGGAATCCAATACATCAGGCACCGCCGCCATGTTCGAAAAGTAGGGCAGTGGTGGGTGGGTTTTCGAAAGTATTGGATCGCAGGGGGAACAGCTTGAGCCAAAATGGCATAGCCATTTTGGCAACTATATCGTCAACACATTACTTGCTCTCCACAAGTTCCAAGCAAAGAAACAAGTGTTCCCGAATAGAATTGAAAATGACAGAAACGGAACAAAGCAACTGCATCGGTCAGTCAGCACCTTTTGTTATGCAGTTGGCTTTGCGGCTGTGTTTCTGTCAGATGCCAATCGCATCAATCACAAATGGTTTCACAGAAACTCTGAACTGCAGTGGTGGTGTCACACGTCAAAATCCACCCACACCGAAGGTCGGGTGACACCACCACGCCAAACCGAAGGATGGAGCCCGACCCAAGGTAGGACCCCTCCCTCGGTGCCAGAAGCTAACCGTGGAAAGAGGGCCCCCTCAATTGTCTACCTGACTAGGGTCCCAGCTGGGAGCTTGTCATCATCCGACGCTGTGTCATTGGCATCATCTGAGAAGAGGTCTGAGCTCAGGGCGTCGGAGTCCGAATCTGAGGTGCTGGCCGGTTCAACCTGGTGTATGTTCCCCCAGCCTGATGGAAAATCATGCGACTTGAAGCACCTGGTACACTTTGCATATCTGTGAGGTTCTTGCCTGTAGTCTTCCGGATTCAGGTCAAGAGCTTTTGACGCTGACGGTTGCCATCCACAACCCACCGCCTTCCCATCCTGGTTTAGGAGGTGGATGTTCATGAGTCCAGTGGATCGGTTGACCTTCGAGGCACTGACCACTCGGAGGGAGCCCCCCCGTGGTGTAGCTTCTGGGAGGCCCGGGGACCATGATAACTTCTGCCAGCTCCCTGTCGAGGAGTCTGGAGAGGCCGCCTGCTTCTCGGCAAGGGCCTGCCTCCTGGATTTGAGTGGAGGCGATCCTGACTTGTCTGGACTGTCCCTCGGGGGCGATGGGTCCAATTCGAGGATCTCCGTGTCCCAGTCTTTGTGGTCCAGGTCAATGGGGACTGTCTTGGCCCCCGTCAAGTCGAGCTTCCCCAGTTTGTCTGCCACGGCAGTCCAAGCTCTCTGGACAACCTTCCGTTTTTCTCTGGTATAAATGTCTGCAGTGCTCTCGGTCGTCCAGTTGCCAAGGTATTGACGTTGATCACGTGGCATACCCAGTTGGTATGCACAGTCCGGGATGAAGACCCGGAAACTGTGCCAACTCAGGGGTCTGAATGCCGAGCTCTCCAGTGTACCTTGACGATGAAGGGCATCCTTCAGCCATCGGAGGGTCCGATCTGCCTGTCCCGGTCGGGGAATCAGGCCCGTGAAGTCAGAGCTGACTGTTGGGATGAGGTAGTCCATGTCCTTGAACTTGTCCTGGGCAATCAAGCGGTCCCAGGCTTGGGGGAGTATGGACCACCAGTCCACACCTGTGAAGGAATAAAGTGGTGCAATCAAAGGCACCGGGTTCTTCTTGATCCTGAAGGCGCTCACCGTCTTCGTCTGCCAGGCTTGGAGCTCCAGTGTTGTCTCTGTGAGCTTGTAACCCCCCGGGCTGGTATGCTGCAGGTCGTTGAACCGAGCGCTGCAGGCGACCTGAAACCTGGCCATGGCGCAGATGTATCTGTCCAGGGTACTCTTGGCTGTCGTTGGGCCAGTGGGATCTGCGCCCGATGCAACCTTTTCCAGAAGCATGATTACTTCCTTGGAAGGCAGCTGGGCTTTGCGCTGAGGCTTGATGTTGGTCTCCACCAGGCCTTCTTGGATGGTCTTCCTTTTTGCCTTGAGACGTTCGAGACTGTCAGGGTCAAGGAGGCCAAACCTGGCCGAGAACCATCTTAGGGTATTCCATATCCCTTGGAGTTTGTGTGGTGTGATCTCCTGGTCCCTCAGGGTGTTCAGAAGAGATCTAATATCACTTTCTTTCCAAGGAATTGTGTTGAAGCCCAATTTCTGGATGCTCTCGAAGCAAAGGCAATGAATACGCAAGGTCCTGAACCTGGTGTCTCCAAGGAGGTCCAAGTACTCCTGGTGAACATTGTCCCCGTGGACCGCATGCAGGTAAGGGATGTCTTTGGCAAATGGCAGAAGGAGCCCAATGATCCTTTCTGCCCAGCGGTCTCTGAGGTGGAGTTCTAACTTCCTTTGGGTTGTAGCCGACTCTTCCTTGAGTCGCCCAGGCTTCCAGTGCCTCCATTTGGCCTCCACAATGGCCATTATGGGAGGCCGTGCATGAAAGGCTCGCCATCTAGCCCGGTCCATGCTTTCCTGTTGCTGTTGAAGGGGTGTGTGGAAGGCTGAATCTGGTGCGCCCGCAATCAAAGTGAAGAGGCTAAAACATGCATCATAGGTCCTATCTCTCTCTTCTGGGGGCGCTGGTTGTGGCACCCGGTTCATGCAGTCTGCCACAAAGTCTTCCATCCAGGGCGTGGTAGCCACCATCATGGAGTTACTGTGAGCCACGTTCATTGGGTCGATGTCATTGCTGGGGTGTACCCGAGAGGTCCAGGTTCCCCCATCCATGGCCTCCGGATGGTCCGGTGGCACTTGTTGCATGCAGAGCTGCATGAACAACTCCCCCTCCGTTTGTGTGGGGAAAATGCCATGGTCCAGCAGGCTGTCTCGCATGTGTTCAGGGAGCCGAACCATTGCCAGGCCAAAAGGTGTTCTACGCACAAGATCGGGTTCCATGATGTCCCGACTCTACTATGGCCAAGCCTGGCCCAAAAAGGGTACTGCGGGTGTGCGGAGCACTAACACGTGAAAAAGGCAAGCAGGAAGAACAACACCGAAAGCCCAGGAAAAACCATCAGAGTTGCAACCGGACAGACTGAGTGCAAGTCACATGGACATCTGTCACATCAGCGTAATGGGCGAAGCCCGAAAGGATACCAATAACATCAAACCAAGGTAAAACATGGTAAAACGCAGCAATGTTCAAATAGCCACATGCTGTAAATGATTCTGAGGCAGCCACATGCAGGTTTCCCTTTTCACTGTGTGAGCTGGCATCCCAGCGGTCTGGCCCCTGTCTTGGCCCTTGTCGTGGTGCGCAACCAATGCTATTCATACAAAAAGGAAGGTGTCTGCAGAACCGAGTGGTGACGTTGGTGCAAGACGCTACCAGGCCACCAGGTCAGTAAAACAGCCCTTCGCAAAAACTCCGCTCTCAGGCAGGCCGGACTCTGCTCGCTGCCAGCGCGTTGATCTTCTGAAGGCCCTCGAGGTCAGGGTTGCTCAGAAGGACCGACCAAATGGCGTTGGAAACATTGGCATTGCCATTCAGCTGTTGTACAGCTGTTGGGGTGGCTCGTCCAAGATCAGTTGGAGGTTGACTTTGACTCCCCGGTGCTCTCCAAGCAATTGGACAAAGCGGGAAGCTCCTTTCCCTTGTCTCCAAAAGCCCTGGCAGGCCTTGCAGACCCATCCTCCACGAGTCACTCCAGCCTCCTTCGTCTTCAGTTCCCATGGACTGATGCTGCTGAGGATGAGCCCGCAATCAGTGCGGCCCCAAAAAGCATGGACTCCCCGGTGGCCGTAGTGCTCTCGCTTGTACTTGGGGCTGCATATGGACACCACGTTCTCCAAGGAGAGCTCTGGGTACTTACCGGTGCCCGAAGCTACCGTAGTCGCCTGCAGAGCCTCCGGTTCCAGCGCCGTCTTCAGGAAGCCATCAATCTCTGCCTGGGAGTAGCCCAGACGGCAATAAAAGCTCTCCGCCTTCTCATGGGGAACCAGGGCAACCCACCATAGCTCACAGTTGCACCGCCAGGCAACTTGCACTTGCACCATGCTGTGGGCCCCCAGGGTGGCTGACAGCGCCTGGAAAACGTCCGGGAGCTGCCTGAAAGCATCCAAGGGCAAGGTGATGCGCTCATCACAAACCGCTCGAAAACGGAGCTGCTCCTTTGTGTCCTGGATGTCCTGCTCGGGCAAGTCCAAGACCACCGCTGGGGTTCTGGCTAAGAAAACCGAGGCAGCCAAAAAGCTGCCAATTTCCTTGTAGAGCAGCTTGATTTCATGTTGTGATTGGGGAAACCGGAGGCCCACACTGGTGAGGAAGGACTTGATCTCTGAAGTCCTCTGCCGGTGTGCCGCCAACTCTGCCACCTTCTTCTGGCGGATGCCTTCCCCATGCCCTCTGCGCATCGGTTTGACGATCAGCGGCATGCCACACCAAGCCTGGTAGATCTCCTTGAACGTCCAGGACTGTCCAAGCATCGTGATCATGGAGGGAAGGTCCCATGATTGCACCCTCCGAACCAGGTGGGTATCGTCGGTGCCAGAAGCTACCGCCGTCCCCGGGGCCCAGAAGAAGCCAATGATCTTGTCCAGGTCTGGTCGCTTGCCCTCGGCAATCTGTTGCAGGACCACCTGTTCTGTGTAGGTTTTGGGCGTGTAGAAGGAGGTGCCCAGCGGGCTTGTCCTGAGTTCCAAAGCCAAGACCTCAGCCGTAGGTGCCGGTTTCGCCCAGGCAGGTGCCATGAGCGGGCCCTGTCGCAGTTCCCACTCTCCGCCCCAGGCTCTGACTTCACCTTTGTGGTACTGCAAGATGGAGTCAAGGATTGCGTACTTGCGTTCCAGGCTGTCCGGCGGGAGGAGTCGTGCTAACTGGGCCTCTTGGGAAGATATCATCTCCGTCCCCGTGGTGTACATGTCGAGTTGCGTTTTGGGGAACTCCGTCATGAGGCGGTCTTGGGACAGCGGAGGCTTGTTATCCTTGATGAGCTCTTTCATTCGGAGGTAGGGCTGCTTCAGTGCCTCCATGTCAAATTGTTCAGGGCCCTGAGGTCCCATGGCCGGCGCGAAGAGGTTGTTCTGCCATGCCTCTTGCAGGGCCGGGGTCCACAGTGAAAAGGACGCCACTTCAATGGGCTTGAGGGCCTTGCGTCGGTCTCTGAACTCTGTGTCCAGGGCCTTGTTGGCGGCCGCCGCTTTCTCCTGTGTGGTCTGTGCCGCCACCAAAGCCTCGTAAGAGGAGGTGAGACCACTTTCTTCATGTTTTCTTTTGAGGTAGGACCGAAACTGCTGGAGGTCAGCGTGGCGGAGCATCTTGGCACTGACCGGATTCTGGGTTTCCTGTGCACCCTGCTGGATGGCAGTCAGTGTATGCAGCTCATCTTCCATCGCCACAGTCTCTTGCTGGTGTTGAATCTCCTTCTTCCTCCTCTTGGCCTCCTGTGCCGCTTCCGTAAGCTCTTCTTCTGGTGTGGCCAGCAAGTCCACCTTGAAGCGCATCAGTTCAATGGTCTTCGGATGAAAGATCACAGCAGTTTGAGTAGAGTCTCGATCATCCATAGTGGGGGGGCGTTCGCCATCTGGATGAAAGATCTCGTCCTGCCCGAAGGCCACCACGTGCTGCTGCAGTGTCATGCGCTGGGAGGCAGGAACTTGCTCCGAAAAGCTGACCAGCCCCGTACCGGCGCCCGAAGCTGCCGCAGGGGGAGGTCGGCCAAGATCTCCCACTTCCACAAAGCCTGAGGCCTTAGTAACCTTAGTATCTGTGGGAACCCAAGTCGGTCCCGCCTCAGTGAGCCTAAGTTGCCAGGACTGGCCGGCCACCTCAATCACTGACAAAGGTGTCATTGACAGGTCAACAGGCTGAGAGCCTTGACAAAGCAAACATTTGGATAACTGTCCCCACGGTGCATTGCAATCAGAACAAACTAATTGCGGAGAAGTTCCAGGGTCCTTCTCTTTCAAATTCATCATGGATCCCCCACGCTGCGTGGTGTGCCGGAGTTTCAACATCTGTGTGTGGACAGCCTCGCGCTTCGAAATGTGGTACACCTCTGCGATCTTGACCACCAAGGATGCCGTCCACGGAGAACTGCGGAAAGCATCCAAAAGGGAACGCAACTCACCATGCGTAATGTCTCTGAAGTACTTGGCAGCCGAGTGAGGCAGGGCTGGAATCAAAGGTGCCCAGCCTTCGATGGTGAAGGTCTCTGTGGTCGGATCCATGTGGAGTGTCAACGTCTCCTTCTCTAAGACCCGTGATGTCTGGGTCGGAATCTGTGCCTCTGCATGGACGAAACCCGACGGAGGTTGCCCACTTGACGCTTCCACACTTGTCTCCGGCTTGGGTTCCAAGCCCAAGTTTGCCATCACTTTCTCCATCTCATGGAGCTGCGAAGCCAGAGTCTCCCTGGTGATGGCGGGATCATCTTCAATCTCTGTAATAACCTCGGCCGGCGCAGCCTCGGTCACCTGGGTGGAAAGCACCATGTAATCGTCCCCTGCGTCCAAATCTGTCCCAATCAGCGAGAAAGAGCCCACGGTGCCAGTCTCACTAGCCACTGGACTAGAAGCCGCCATGGCCAAAGAAAAGGATCGGAACGTGTTTTTCGAAAGTATTGGATCGCAGGGGGAACAGCTTGAGCCAAAATGGCATAGCCATTTTGGCAACTATATCGTCAACACATTACTTGCTCTCCACAAGTTCCAAGCAAAGAAACAAATAAAAACCATCAAAAACCTGTGCCTGGATGTGCCTGGTCAAATTGTGGCACTAGCTTAGAGGCGATGACTGAGTCCATATTTCAGTGGAGGATACCGATGGAGTGGAGCCTTAAACGGCAGTAGGCCAGAAGCTGTTCAACCTGCTTGATATCATCGATATATATCGATATCATACCTTCTGCAACAGTCACAGATCTTTCTGGAGTTTGGAGCGTTTTGTCAAGGAACTCTTCAATTTCATTTGGGTCATCGGTGGGCCTGCAATCCATCGCATGGCATGACGGTGCTCAGCCTTTCTTCCAAACAGTTTGAAGCAAATTCCAAGAAAGCTCGTCGTACCTGCGACAAATCAAGCATTTGTGGCACACGATATGTAAAGATTATAGAAGTGGATAGAACAACTAAAGGAAATAATAAACCATAATAAACCTATATAATATGAAGCATTGAAGAAGCTGCTTTGATAAGCTCCGACTCCCATGCTTTCTACATAACGCTTTGTGGACCAACAGCTGAGGAAATCCCCATTGCATTTGGCACCTAAATAGCCCTCCTAACAAAGCCAAACTCTCGAACAGAACCGTCAGACCTTAAAAATTATGCACAGCTACGTACCCGTGATCGATCCAAGGAAACCAATGGAGCAGTGTTCAAAAAAAACAAAAACACTTGATCTAAATCTGGTTAACCAATTGAGAATTGTTTTCGCGCAGCTTTCGCGGTGCTTTCGCGACCACAGTTTTAGCTGTCGCGGGGACATCTTGGTCGTCATGTACTTTCGCGGAGAAGATGTTATGTGGGGGAGTGTACTTTCGCAGCGCTTTCGCGGCGCATGTCTTCTGAGGCTCTTTCGCGAATCTCTTTCGCGAGCTTTCGCGCCCAGCTATTTTCTTTTCACAGAAACACCATGGGTTAACTCCTTAATAAAAGGCATTTTTGAACGCTGCTCAATTGCGCTCGCCCCTTGGAACAATAAATGTTACTTGGTCAAAAGGTGCGTTTCTGAGAAGAAATTGCACGCACGAGCATTCATGGAAATGGAAATACATCGGCCATTCACTCGCATCAAGGAGAGAAGAGCGACGACACCGGACACCAGTAGAGCTTTTGGGAACCAAACAAATCAGACCAAATCAGCCGAAACATGCATCCCGGCGGCCAGAAGGGATCTTTGTAGATGTTGGTGCTGCCTGCTTTCAAACATGCTTTTGAATGCTTTTGACTTCTGCCTCTCTGTCACCTATTATAATATACTTATTCGTGATTATTATTCGTGTATGTGCTTGTTTTTCTGGCATGGGGCCCGGGACAATCAATTGTAGGCGATGGAACAAAGTGTCTCAGTTCCTGCGGACATACTCTACCTCCAAGAAACAATTGGACGGGCACCAATGTGAGAAATGTTTGTCTAACACAAAAACATGTACAAAGCAACTTCTGAATTCTAAAGATTGGCAAGGATAAACTCCTACCCAAACAATATTTTTTTGACAAAAGTTGAATTGAAAGACTGATTTTAGGTCCTGTGCATCCTGATTCACCTACGGCAAATAAAAACATGGCATGGGCTGCATGGATCTCTGGTTCCAGGTTCTGACCATGACCCTGCGATCGTCAAGACTTGCGAAAAGCCACCAAGCAAGGGGACTTCAAGGAGTTTTTTCCTACCCAGAGGCTGCAGGAGCTTGCGCAGAGCGAAAGGAATCACAAGAGACTCGTAATCGTACAAAGGCGAGTGGAGCTATATAAAAGCGTCAAGCGCGCCTGAAGACGGAAAGGACCGATGACCAAATATCAGGTTTCTTGACACTTTGCGTCAAAATAAGCAAAGTATCCAAACTGGAAGTCCAGCTCAAAACATGGATCGCCAGAGCCCCAAGGTAAAACCCAGGCTAGGAGACACCAACGAGGCCAGGAGCGAGTTGTACAAAGAGAAAAGCCTCTGATATGAGTATTCAATATATTTCAATATCATTCATTGAAGTCATTTTTCCTCTGTGTGTTGATATGACTTGAGGCCAAGGGAGGGGTAAGGAACGAAAGCTTGCAGGGTGGGTACAACCAAAGAGGACATAGAAACAAAATCAGACTTCATCTTTGGCATCTGTCAAGCAATCATAGGGGGTTAAAGCTCCACTTCCTGCGTCTTGGTGAAGGTTCGAAACAGAAACATGGGAAGATTGAGCTCCTGATCATCTGGTTCCAAGATGCGCCCGCCAGGACCGGTGGGGAATGTGACAGTGAAATTTTCACGTGATTGGCGATTTCAGCCCCTGCCAATACCGTGCCAGAACAACAGTGACTTCAGCTAGCAGCTAGCAAGAGCTCTCGTGATATTGATGTAGAGTTCGATCTGCCTTCGTTTTGATTTTTGAATCTCTCACGAGTCTCACGGCGAGGCGGTCAAATGTCGGTGGTGTCGGCCTCTGGTCTTGCAAGACGCTGTGTTGCACACCCCACTGCATGGCATTCGCCTAGTGCCGTCAGGCCAAGACTGGGCCGAAGCGCTCCGTCCCGCAACGCTAGGCCTCGGCCAAACACTGTGCAGATTGAGTCAAATCGCTTCACCCAGAGTGGTGCTTCTGTCTACACCTGTGAATTCAGATTCAAGTGCTTCAGCTCCGGACCAAGCCCCAGCACGCCCTCCGCTGCGAGGATCTTTTCAATACCAGCACGTGCGCAAAGCATCGGCGCAACATGGTACCCATGTCAATAGATTCCACTGACTTTGTGGCCATTCCTTTGCTGTGTACTAGCGGAGTTCGCTGCTTTGCTTGTACAGTAAATGGATGCATATGGTTCATGCATGCAGTCATAATGCGCTCATCTAAGCAGCTGAGCACCTGCTCACAAATCAGCCCCAGTCTCAAACAAGTACTACAGTACGCAGTAAGTGCAGTCCTTTGCACATCCCAAGCAAGTTGTAAACAAAGCTGATCCGGATCCTTTGAAATGGGCTCTCAGCGTAGCCAAACCAACTCCTTTCTACCGTGTGCTGCCCTTCCCCCGGAGCACTAGCATCATATCTAGACATTCATCCTATCAGAATGTTGTCCCCTCAAACTGAGATAGTAAGGTCAGCGCGCAGGAACTGCAGCTGGAGGTGCTGCCGCCGACGACGTCGATCTTCTGGTGATGATGGGTGGGGATGGATCCTGGAAACGTGATGTACCATGTTCAATGTCCGAACAACTCAGAGTACAACGAGGAGGGTACCCAGAGAATAATCTGACGATGTGTCCAGGATGTTTCAACAAAGTTTCTCATCTTTTTACACCACTAGGTCACTCTGACTCTGCTTCAAGTCAGAATTGCCCTTCAGCGTCCTTGGACAGAATTCTCTGCACCAAGGAGGTTGAGGGAGTGGACGCGCATGACCCTGGTCTAGTCCTGAGCATAAGGTCGCCCAAGGACACTGATTGCGCCGAAAGCTCTTACTTTGAAGGGCAAACAAAGGAACAAAACCACAACAGTTCAACGCGAGCTGATCATGCTGATCATCTAAATATATATATATATATCTAAATGTTGTGTCTCATATTTTGTCAATACATGTCATGACTATCTCACTAGGAGCCATACACGCAGGTACGAGCCGATGTGCTGGGCGAAACCTGACCCAACACACCAGACCCGAACGCTTTGATTCATCTCCACAGCGTCCATCTAATCAGACCTAATCTATCTATTGGCTATTCTATCCTATCATCTATTTCGAATCTATCTACTTCAACCTAGGACTTATATACATATTAAATACTGTATATGTACATATTACTGTATATGTACATATATGCGTAAGCCTGCAAAAATGCTGAAAGGATAAGATCGACAAGTCTCGTGCCTGCTTGCCAACTGGACGATGACTGCGCCTGCACGCACAGTGGCTCTAAATTCTGGGGGCTACAAAGCTACACTGATATAGTCTTCTCATGTCTTCTCGAAACATGCAGAAAGAATTAGTCTAAACGCTGAGAGAAGCACTCAGACTGTGACAGAGCTGCAGCCACCTCATGCAAATGTCAGCAATGAGCTGAGGAGCGAAGTACCAGCTACAGCAGTATCGAATGTGCAATTCTGCGTACTGCTTTAAGATTGTAATTACACCAAATTCACGTAATTCAGTGGCAGCAGCATTCGGAGCTGTCAGGTGTGACTTCGTGGCTCTTTAAAAAGAGAACAATTGTTTTGACCTATTGAATGACCGTATTTGAGTGTGCAATAGTTTGCATGGTTTTTACCTCACAAATCGCCAGCAGGTTTTCTCGTGTTTTGGTTGAACGGTTCCCTTCAATGCGCCTTATTGGCCACTGCAGCTGCTACCGCTGCGTGCGAGCGCGGCCTTCACAAATACGGCAAGGACGCAAAGATCCTTGTCCAAAATTTGGAAGACATCCTGTCCAAACAGTCCAAACAGCTGAGCCCAACCGCAAGTAGCAGAAGTTTCCGCCAGAAAGGATTTCTCTGCGTTTTCTTTATTTTGGTGTGATACTATCAAGTAAGGCCCGTGCGGAACAGGCGTACCCGCGGCAGTCGATGATGAAGGGCGACGAGAAGAGGGAGGTGAATTCTCCTTCCAGAAATTCAGGGGAAGTGACGCGAATCTCTATAGTTGACAAGTTGATATCCAAAAATCCAGAGATTAGCAGACATATAAACCGACATGGACCAACAACCAACTGGTTCAAGGCCCCGGTCTGCGACTAATTCAGATACTGTACGATCTGTACGAGATTTCACCTCTGCAAAGCAGCTGGAGCAGCTGGTCCAAGCCTGAGCCTTTGGAGCCACAGACGGACGGATTGACGTCCTGGCCCTGGTGCAGCAGTGGATGCAAACTATGCCCGCAAAAGTGTTTCTGACAATTGGAAAAGAACAAAACGATGCTTCTCGCTGTCATCATAACATACTGTATATATATGTATATGTATATGTATATGTATATACATTATATATATATACTACTGAGTTACCACTAGATCCAACATGATCCAACATGATCCAACTATATTTTTTCCTACTTCGGAGATCTCCGAAATTGTTCCTCTTCTCGCTCTTCATGCTAGTCGTGCTCATGCCTTGCAGAATTGGGATAGCCTCCCTGGCTAGCTGGTCTCGGCCTCGGGGAAGATCAAATCAAAGTATGGATTGCAAAAGTGGAAGGCAGACAATAGCATGACGTATATACAGTACATGTACGTATATTAACATCATTTTTACTCCTATCATCATTCTTATTGTTTTCACCATGAATAGAAATATTACTAGACTAATATTACTACTGTCACCGCTATGATTTCAATTCTGGTGTGTTATTATTTTGCGTGCATACATATATATATAATACAAACTATACATATACATATTATATATATATATACAAATTATATATATATACAAATTATATATATATATATATATGTTATTATGATTATTAATAATAATAATATATATATATATATAGAATAATATGTATTTACAGGGCACCCGCAGCTTGGGTATGACTTTTGGCACTGATGCTGACGCCGCATTGCGACGACAGATTCCCGATAATCCCCGTCCCCCCTGACGACGCACTGTGACGACACATTGCCTGACGACGTATTACGCCTTGACGACGGATTACCCCCTGACGACGGATTGTGACCAAACATTGCCTGACGACGCATTGCCTCTTGACTTAGCCCCTGACGACGCATTGTGACGACACATTGCCTGAGGACGCATTACGCCTTGACGACGCATTACCCCTTGACGACGCATTACCCCCTGACGACACCTTGCCTGACAACGCATTGTGACGACACCTTGCCTGACGACGCATTACCCCTTGACAACGCAATACCCCCTGACGACGCACTGTGACGACACATTCCCTGACGACGCACTACCCTTGATGACGGATTACCCCCTGACGACGGATTGTGACCAAACATTGCCTGACGACGCATTGCCTCTTGACGACGCATTACCCCCTGACGACGCATTGTGACGACACATTGCCTGACGCACGTTGCCTGTTAGTGGGCTAGGCATGAGGAGCAAGGGCGCAGGCGTACGGTAGTATGTGAGAAGATAGATAGAGGAATGCAGATGGAGATTGAGGAGCCGGAGGGCAGAAAGGGATTTGGTCTGATCACCAAGGCTTAGGTTATGTAGAAATATAAGGTGTAGAGGTAGGGGTTATTGCGAATTGGAACAATTCGGCAGCTGGTAGGAAGGGGTCATGGTACCTCATGCTGGCCCAGGATAATCAAGATCATGTGGCGCGTTTTGCAACCTCAATTGAAAATCTTTGGGGCAAGGATCAATCATTAAGTTGAAGTTTAATCTTCTTAGCTTCTTACCAAACCCAAAGCAAGAGAGCGCCGGGGTGTTCCAGGAGAAAGCTCACAGCGTAGTATGAAGAGAGCGTTGGAAGTTCAACGAAGAAGTTAAGATTGGAAGTTCCAAGACTAAAAGCATAGCACCAAAAGCGTTTTCAACATCCCAAGAGCAAGTCAGGAGGCTAGCATCAAAAGAACACTGGCAGTTCCAAGAGGAAGCCAAGAGCGTAGCACCAAGAGCTTGCTGGAAGCTCCAAGAGAAAGCTAAGCGAGTAATACCAAGAGAGCGCGGTGAAGGGCCAAGAAAAAATAACTAAGAGTCTAGCATCCAGAGGGTGTTGGGGGTCAGAGCATGGCATCCAGAGCATGCTGGAATGCTTGAGTAAGAACAAAACAGCGTAGCAACTAGAGCGCCCTGCGTGTTCCAGAACAAAGCTAAGAGCGCAGCACCAAGAGCGTGACTTTCTCCATACCGCAGCATCAAGAGGCGGAGCGTAGCACCAACAAGAGCGCGTTGGAAGTTCCAAGAAAAAGTTAAGAGCGTATTATCACGACTGTGGTGGACCGTAGCGTCAAGAGCATCTCGGACTGTTCCAAGAGAAGGTTCAGCGCATAGCATCAAAAGAGTGTCGGAGCCGGAGCCAAGAACGTACCATCAAGAGTGGGGAATGTCCCAAGAGGAAGCTAAGAGCGTAGCATCAAGAGCGTGTTGGAGTTTAATCCGTCGCAAAAAGATCAAGCAAAAAAACGTCCAAGAAAAACGAAGAGAGCAGCGTCAAGAGCGCGCTGGCATGTCCCAGAGCAAACCAAAGAGAAACTGTCGGAAAGCCCGCGAGATAGTTAAGAGAGTAAAAACACCAAGAGCGCGTTGGAAGTTCCAATAGAAAGCTAAGTGCGTAGCATCAAGAGCATGTTGGGGTCAAGAGAGCAGCATCAAGAGCTTGCCGGACTGTCCCAGGAGAAAGCTAAGAGCGTAGCAGCAAACGCGTGTCGGAAAACCCAAGAGCAAGCCAAGAGCATAGCAGCAAGAGTGTGCTGGTAAGCCCAAGAGATCCGAGATAAGCCAAGTGTTCGAACTTCCAAGAGAACATTAGCGTAGCATTCAAGAGTGTGACTGTCTCCTGAGGGTAGCGTCAAGGGCGTGCTGGGCATGCTTCGGAGAAGGTCAAGAGTGTAGCATCAAAAGAAATTTCAAAAATCTCGAAGAGCAAGTCAGGAGGCTAGCATCAAGAGTATTTCGCTCGTTACTCTTCCCTTTCGTTTCGTCTTCCCTTCTGTTCCCTACATCGCTCGTTTCGTTTTAACTTCTGCTCCGTTCGTTGCTTCCTTCACAGTGGTTCATCCTATTCATTTACCTCTTCCTGTCGTTTCACCGTGTTCATTTCGTTACGTCCTGCCTTTCGTTTCAACTCTTACATATGGTTTGTTTACCTCGTCCTTTTTTCAAGTTGTTCATTTCGTTGCTTCCGTCCTTTTACAACTCTTACATCTGGTTTGTTTACCTGTTCCTTTCGTTTCGAGTCGTCGATTTCGTTACTGCTTTCCTTTCGTTTTCAGTCTTAGATCCGGTTCGTTTACCATTTCCTTTCCTTTCAGCACGTCCATTTCATTGCGTCCGTCCTTTCGTTGCAAAACTCTTCCCTTCCATTGGTTACTTCCTTGCTTTCGTTTCAACTCTTCATCCCGTTCGTTACTTCTTCCCTTCCGTTTCAACTCTTCGCTTCTGTTCCCTATGCGTCGTTTCTTTCGTTTTAAGGTTTTAAACATTAAACTCTTCTCTTCCGTTCGTTACTTCCTCCCCATCGTTTTAACGCTGCCATCCACTTCATGTACCTCTTCCTTTCATTTCAAGGCGTTCATTTCGCTACTTCCTTCCGTCGTTTCAACTCTTACATGCGGTTCGCTTACCTCTTCCTTTCATTTCATGTCGTTCATTTCGTTACCTCCTTCCTTTCGCTTCAACTCTTCTTTCCTGTTCGTCTTGTTCTTCCTTTCCTTTCAACTCGTCCATTTCCCTGCATCCGTCCTTTCGTTGCACCCTTTCCCTTCCATTCGTTACTTCCTTTCGTTTCAAAACTTCCCTCGCGTTCGTTTGCCTCTTCTTTTCGTGTCAAGTGGTTCATTTCATTTCATCATTCCTTCCGTTTCAACTCGTACATCCCGTGTCATTGCAGACTTGAAAAAACTCGAGTGGCTGCAAGTGGCTTCTTTTTTGAATTTCAACTACCGCGCGTTTTGCAACAACGTTACAGTTTCTAATCCAGGCCTTGTTCGCCTTCCTCCTTGAAACCCCAGAAAATGTGCATGAGATAGTCTGGGGGCTCCACAATATTCCTTTCATTGGCAGCAGGGGTCGCCACACATCCCCGGGCCCACAAACACACCATCCGGCAGATACCTACTTGTGGGGCGTATCGCAACTTGCTCTGGGCGTCTGTGCGAAACTTCTTTTGACAACGCGGTCTTTTTGGAAGGTGGTAGAGGAAGGCAAGGAACAGACTGACGCTTACGGATGCCACGCAATTAATGCACAGTATAATGTGCGCACTGCAAGACTTGCCGTACTTCAATGTACTTCATGCCTTCGCACCACGCATCGTGTTGGCCATGAGTTTGCAGAAACGCTGCCTGCAGCAAGCATCGGGGGCACGCATGGAGACCCCATCTTACATGTTCGAATCTACACTCCTTTGTCTGGTCTGGTCAAGAATTCGTCTTCGGGAGCAATTCGTCTTCAGCAAGAAATTCGTCTTCGGGGGGCAAGTCGTCTTCGTGGAATTCGTCTTCGGAATTCGTCTTCGGGAAGCAATCCGTCTTCGGAGGACAATTCGCCTTGGGGTTCGGAATCCGACTTCCGGTAGGAATTCGTCTTCGGGCAGGAATTCATCTTCGGGGAATTCGTCTTCGGAATTCGTCTTCAAGAAGTAATTCGTCTTCTGGGGCCCATTCGTCTTCAGAGTTTGTCTTCGGGAAGTAATTCGTCTTCGGGGACCAATTCGCCTTCGGGGAATTCGTCTTCTTCTGGGGGCCATTCGTCTTCGGGGAATTCGTCTTCGGAGTTCGTCTTCGGGAAGTAATTCGTGTTCGGAAACCAATTCGCCTTCGGGGAATTCGTCTTCGAGAAGTAATTCGTCTTCTGGGGGCCATTCGTCTTCGGGGAATTCGTCTTCGGAGTTCGTCTTCGGGAAGTAATTCGTCTTCGGGGGACAAGTCGTCTTCGGGGAATTCGTCTGCAGAATTCGTCTTCGTAATTCGTCTTCGTCTACGGATGGAAGAGTGATAGTTACCCGCGCAGCGGCCACAATGTGTATTATATAAATATATGTGTGTGTGTGTATTTGTATAATTTTATATATTCATCCGATTACTTATACATACTTATACCTATTTATTTAGACCATTCTACAACAAATTACTATGAAGCCTATCTTGGTGCTTCGCAGCTGCGTGAACTCCTGGCTCCTGAGTCGCCCACGAAGCTGACACAGACATTGAGCCTCCTGTGACCTCGCTGTCAGTTGCAGCGGGCAAAGGCTCCAAAATGTTCAAAGGATTGTCCATCAACCGTGAGAATTGTCCATCAGTCACTCTTCATCACATGGAAAGCTCATAACAAGTTTGGACTCGACATTGTGACTCTCGCAGCTGCCATTTTGAGACACTCTGAGGAGAGCGCTCGTGGGGTTCCAGTCGTGCCTGGGCGCGTCCTGTCACGGTGGATCAAAATATAATCCACTAAAAAACAGACTGTGTTAGCAGTAACAGAGTTGACTCAAGTTGGCATGAAAAGCCACACCAGTGCTCTGAAATCACAACCCCCGCAACTTACATAATCATAGATAATACATGATACATGATATACACGACATACATATATAGTATTAAATATGTAGTATTGTATACATAGTATTATATACATAGTATAGTATTGTATATATAGTATTATATATAGTATTATTTTTTATAGTATTATAAATATAGTATTATATTTTATATATATAGTATGATATATATATTTATTTATATTTATATATAGCATTATATATATATGTAGTATTAATATAGTATTATATGTATATAGTACTATATATGTAATACTGGATATAACTATATATAATGCTACATATATATAAAACACTATATATATAATACTATATAGATAATACTATATATATAATACTATATATATAATACTATTTATATAATACTATATATATAATACTATTTATATAATACTATATATATAATACTATATATATAATACTATATATATAATACTATATATATAGTACTATTTATATAATACTATATATATAATACTATATATAATACTATATATAATACTATATATAATACTATATATAATACTATATATAATACTATATATAATACTATATATACAATACTATATATAATACTATACAAAATACTATATATATATACAATACTATATATAATACTACTATATAAAATATTTTAGGTATAGTATCATGTCATACATAAAATTACATAAACATTCTCACATAAAGAATACGCATAAATACCGAAAGATGCTCTCCAACATTCCGAGGAATTTCTGGTCCTGGGTGTAGGCTTTGACTGCACCGGAGGAGATCCGCACCTTTCATGCTGAAAGGATCAGTAACGATTCAATAATCAATAATGGTGCAAACGGCAGCGGTTCTTCGCAAGAGGTGACCACAAGACTTCGAACAGATTTTAAGAGAGGCCCGACTCACTGCATTTTTCCCCACCTGCCATGTGAGGGTTGTTAGATTTTATCACAGTTGTTCTCCTCCCCCGCCTCCTCCTCATCCTCCACCTCCTTCTCCTCCTCCTCCCTCTCCTCCAGCTTCTCCTCCACCACCTTTGCATCCACTCCCATGTCCACTTCCGCCTTGCGAACTCTTCGCCAAGCTCTTCGCCAACTTCCGCACGCAGTGGGCACTGCTGGGCCTCAACTGCAAGGGTCTGAGCTCACTGGGCACCGCTGGACCTCAACCTGGGACCTCCGAGCTCAGTGAGCACCGCTGGACCTCAACCTGGGACCGTCCGAGCTCAGTGAGCACCGCTGGACCTGGGACCCTCCGAGCTCAGTGAGCACCGCTGGACCTCAACCTGGGACCCTCCGAGCTCAGTGAGCACCGCTGGACCTCAACGGCCAGATAGAATGCCAGAAGATATGCCAGATAGAACGCCAGATAGAATGCCAGAAAGAATGCCAGAAGATATGCCAGATAGAATGCCAGAAGGTATGCCAGATAGAATGTCAGATAGAATGCCAGAAGGTATGCCAGATATAGTGCCAGAATGTTTGCCAGAACATATGCCAGATAGAATGCCAGATAGAATGTCAGAAGATATGCCAGAAGATATGCCAGAACATATTGCAGAAGAGATGCCAGATAAAATGCCAGAAAATATGTCAGATAGAATGCCAGACGATTTGCCAGTAACAAAACGTATAGACCGTATAGATGTCATGGTGGGGATAACTCGAAGTAAAGTAATTTGTGGAAAATCGATCGTAAACACAATACTTGCGCCGCAGGTTTGACCACAGAGTGCGTTGCAGAATAAGATACCATGACCTCATGGATGAATTTGTAGAATCCTAGCGTCTTGCTCCAATGGCCTTTCCTCACTCTGCAAGGTCACTGAGCTTTTCTTGAGATTTACGGGAGGCTCATCTACATCACCCAAATTTAGCCTTCCGGCCCAAAGCTCCTGCGTACAGCAGCTGGTCGAGCGGCGGTACTGGGGGTACTAGCACCTTAGCGTGACATCAAAATGTCAAGATGCCATGATTGTGCAGAACGTTCCTGCAGAACATGACACGTTGCGCAACGTTACACTATCTCAGAATGCCACTGGAAGGTTGCATTGGTTGGACTGGTTGCACTGGTTGGACTGGTTGGACTGGTTGGACTGGTTGGACTGGTTGGACTGGTGTGGATGCAGGCCTCAGATTGGTCGTGGTGGGATTGGTTGGCTGATGGAAGCAACCTGAATCCCACGAGCTGAGTGTGGAACTTTGGCACCACAGGGCTGGCAGCACTGACAGCACTGGAAGAGGCTGCCTCGAAGTGAAGCTGCAAAGGTTGCCTTTCGTTTTAGATTCCTTAGGCCTTAGGCCTTCCAGAGCTCCCAGAGACATCGACACGTGTCGACACAGCCGAAGAGAGCAAGTCACAACTGCACCCGACAGCTTGGGACCAAGACAGTCCCCGCGGCTGCATCTCCACCTGGTGCGAAATTGCCTTAGACATGGATCTCGGTCCCAACTTTCACCAACATAGACTCAAGATCATTGAAGAATTGAAGAACATGTACTTGCCAATGTTGTCGTGCAAACATCTGTCATAGGCCATAGGTCATAGATGAAAGCTTCCAAGTGCCTTCGGGTGTTTTTTAGTACTCAAAACAACGAGAGTCTGGCATGTATCGACAGCACCAAGCTCTCCCTGCGCTGCCATGAGATTCTGAAAAACTAAGCACAGTCAATGCTAGTGCCACTTGTGCTATGACAGTTCTTTCAGGTTTGGTCAAGAAATTCCATGCTAGATTCCACTATGCACTTCTGTCCCAAGTCGGTGTTGCTTTCATGACTGCGGCGAGCAAAGAACAAAGCAGCATGCCGGATCCTTTTCATCACTTTGGCACATCTGCTGCAAACTGCCAGCAAATGATGCCAATGATGTAGGTGCTTCCTAAGGTCCTAAGCATTACGAAGCATTCCTAATCATTATTTTGGAGGGGTTCAGACCTCTGGGCACCAAGTGCTCTCCCACTCGCATTATGTGCTGCTTTGGGGATTGCAGGTGCAGATTATCTCCAAACTTCCCAAAATGTCGAACAGGCATGTGAAGGCGCGTGTGACGCATAAAGGTGCAGAGAAATTTGACAGGCCCAGGAAGCTCAAAGTATCCCCGAATGATGGGTAGAACCAAAACAACAAGTAATCGTTCGCGTCTCTTGGGATCTATGCAGAAATAAGCCTGCCATGCAGCCATGCACAAATTATTTTTTGCTGGCTAGAATAGAAAAGCATTGCTGCGGGAGAATTGCTATGCCTCCCTGTGACATTGCCTGTCGCTGGACCCAAGCAAACAATGAGAAGGCAAAGGAAGTGTTGGCGGGTTGGCGTTCAAATCCTCGCCAAGGCAGCAAATGCATGTGGAACACAAAAGACCTGAGGGCAGAGAGAAACTTGTTTGAAGAATTCGGAAAAATGAAGTACGGACAAAACCTTGAACTCTTGTAGACTACCGGTACTGATCAGAAGCTGAAAGAAGGTCTGGGCCTGGGGTTAAAGCAATCGTGCGTGGCTTGTCTTGTTCAGTTGGGGGGTTGTCTCGGATGTCTCGGAGGCAAATGGTCGCAACAGCAGACTCTTTAAGCAGCCCATAAGACATGTGGAATTTGCCGTACTTCCACAAAAAATGTGTATTCCAGCCTTCCAGCAACAAAATCAACAAAGCTCCTTCTGAAGCTGTTGCGTTGTTTTTTGCCATCTTTTGTCCTGGACTATGTGGAGCTGTGCAGAATCGTGTTGTGTCGTAGTGCGCTGTGCTGTGGTATGCTGCGTTGCGCCGCGCTATGCAAGGTTGTGCAGAGTGTCCTTTTCAGTCTTGCAGCTCTTGCGTTTGCTGCGTGTTGTGCTCTGCATGGTGGGCGGCATCTTGTGGAAAGGAAATTGATAAAGCGCAGTGATGTGTTACAGAAAAACCTGGGTTTGGGGAGGCTCTCAAAAGCCCATCGTGAAACTGTCCATTGATGCAGGTGTGTGGTCAACTCCAAGCCTACGAAAAGGAATGCTCAAAGCCGCTCAATCGAGCGACTTTTGAACCAATTGATTGACGAAATGCATTATATATCATTATATAGACAAATGATTGCAAACACCATGATTGACACGAATCAACTCTGTCTGCTACAGCTCCTCTTTCACATTTCACTACAACCGGCTCTGACTGCTCTACTCCACACAAACTCACATCCAAAGCAGGGCGTGTGGGCGGGACCTTGGAAAGGGTCTTGAGTCGTTCCATCAATCGGCGTTTCTTTTCCGAGAGGAGGTAGTACCTGGACAGCAATTTGCGCCAACCATGAGCCTGGGAATCACACTCATATGTTTTTCATATTTCATATGATATTCATATGATATTCATATGATGTTAATATGATATTCATATGATATTCAATACATTTCAATACTGATGTTGCATTCGAGCCCAAATCTGGGCAAAACATGTTGAAAATTATAGAAATACAGAGCAGCACCATGGCACCATCCAACACGCCATCCAGTATACACCCCCAGTAGACACCCCCAGTAGACACCCTTGCATCTGTCAGAGGAAGTCCTTAATTAAACATCATGCTGTTTTGCAACGTCGACTAGGGCCAACATTGCCGCTGATATTTATGGTCACGTGGTAGTCACGTGGTTGTGCTTATTGAGCTGCAAGCACCGCACCTTACATGACCATTTCTGACAGGTGTCTGCACCGAACTCTCCACTCATATTTGGTCAGGACCGTCAGGACATTGTTGGACATCAACAAAACTTGCAGAGCTAAGAGATAAAAACTTGCTGCAAGTGCCAAAGTATCTTCCTAAGCCGAGCACAGCATAGTCACGTGGAAACCCAAAAGCATCCAAGTCGGTCAAAACGTCCTTGTTGCTTTGACAGGGGAAAAGGCAGAAATAGCATTGCCACCATGAAATCGTCTGCTACATTACATGTGTTTCGTATGGCTGAACCCCAAAGCAATGCTGAAAGTCGAAAATTGTGCAGGTGTGAAACTGTGTGTCCATTCTCCAGTATGAAGCCCGGAAAGCCCTATAGACTTCTTCGTGCGTGTCTTGTCATACGTATCCATTGAAAGCCGCCAATTCACCGTTCAGTGATAAGAAACAGAAATACCGAGGGTGTTCTTCAGATCAAAAGAGTGCTACTGATCAACTAGCTTGAAAGTGGCTTTCTTTTTGCATGTCCTGACCATGTATCATGTACCTGCTTACCTTGGAGACTGCAGTACTGTATGACTTCAAGATGGTAAAATCAAGCCTTCAATGCAATGCACTTACTATCCGATGTCAAAATTCCTCCTGCACAGTTTTCCTTGTCTCACAGCCAGATCCAGACCCGCGCTACTTTGAGCATCTCGGGCAAAGGACAGCATCGCTGACAACAGCATCGAGCGTTCTTTGAGCGTTTTGCGTCTTGAAACTGCGATACGCTGCTGCGATATGCTGCTGCGATACGCTGCGCGCAGCTCGAGGGCTCACTATGTACTCAAGAAATGATAGATTCACAAGTCCAACAATGGCTCAAATGCCCGGCAGTCTGCTCGAACCACACGTGGACCCAGCTTGATGTCAATCCATCTCGTCCATGTCATCCATGTCTGCACTTCCTGGAGCCAAGAAAATGTTTCTAAGCGAATGCTCATCAAGAAAGAAGTCTGCAGTTCGCTAGCAAGTCGGAAGGTCAAAACAACGGCCTGTGCCAACCAGATCATCGCATTCTGCTTGCTTTTGTTCGGCTTCTTGCGCCTCAGACCATTCCGAGACGGTCAGCTTTACGCAACTCAACTCTCAATGCAAATGACAGTCTCCAGTTTGAAGAGTCCACGATAGTCCACGATTACAAGAGTTATACAATGTACAAGTGTGATCTACAGTGATGACATCCCAGCCTGAATGTCATGAAGCTCCTCTTCCAGGACAGAAGTGAAGTCTTCCAAGTGGCCTGTATGGCCCTGACGCCTCAGAACTCATCTGCGCACCTCTGTCACAATATGTCACAAGTATAATATCTGCAAAGTTGAGCCCTTTGAAGAGATACTGTAGATGGTGGTGTCAGTGGATGTGGCACCCGTAGTTCTAGATGTCAAAATGCTCAACAAGTAAACTGCTGAGCGGCAAGAGTTTAGTGGCAAACAAGCACAACAATGCTCCAAGAATATGGTGTTCTTCTGCGTGTTGGATGTTGCTACAAGCTGCTACAGTACAATTCGTACCAGTACAAGAGTATGTCTATATGTCTAAGTCTACATCTACTTCAAGCCGCAAAGGTCACTGCAGAAAATCTGGGAGATGCACAGCCAGTCGAGTCGCACAGAACGCTGAGATGCCTTAAGCCCATCTTTGGCAAACGTGCTCGGAATGGCAATGCCGTGAAATGCCCACTGAAACGCATGTTTTCAATAGTCCTCAAGCACTAGCCTCAGTTTGCTTGCGGCTTCGTTCTGCCGCCATAGTGTAAGTCCTGGGTGTCTGCTGTTTTTGCTGAAATGCTGAACCATTCAACAGCAAGCAACCCCAAGTAGAAAATTCTGGCCGGCAGCACTGGGATCGTTTCATGGCCTGCCACAGACAGTGGAAGCATGCTGTAAATCATGTTTCAATGTGTCTCAATAATTTTCAATACACCTCTTGCTGCGTCTTCAATTTGTAAAATTAAAATCATTTTGTGTGTCCCGTTGTAGCCTTCGCACGAAAGGACTCAAAGTCTGTGTAGGTGGGCTCAGGCAAAGGTCTTTCCCCTGTTGAGCAGTCATGCCAGCTGCAATCACTCATTTCATAAGTTGGACTCGCCAGCTTTTCGGGATGGACGCAGAGCTGTCCTGCATGGCATCAATTGGTCAATTAGCTGCACAATCCTCAGCTGGTACAGGTGTAGCCTGCAGCGGCAGCTTCTAGGCGTGCCAGGCGGTTCTTGGCTGCCTGGCAAAGGCAATGATTCGTAGATTTCCCATTTTGACACAAGACACATGCAATTGCAGGACCCCCACATAGATAATGATAGATAAATGATAGATAAATGTATCCCAATGCTTGCCAACAGAGGTCACAAGCAATTGAGGCTCTCAGAAAATTGGATGTTTGATATGTTTGCATTGAGCATTGAAGGCATTGAAGGTATTGAAGGCATTGAAGTGGCTGGGGACCTCTGCGGCTTCCACAGACACATCAGTCATGTTTGAAACTGTACCCAGGTCCTCAGAAAGAAAAAGCTGTGCTGTCAGGGCTGGGAGGGCATGGTGTGACACAGTGTGACGATGTGTGACGTCTGCAGTTGTGGAAGATTGTGGAACAGGAGCCTTTGAAAAGTTGGTGTATCATGTTGTATCTCCCCATCACAGCACGACAACTATGCAGCGCTGTAAGAGTCTGAGCCCAGTACTGCCATGGGTGCCCTTAGTGCCTCCTGAAGGCAAAAAAATACTACGGCGTCGGCTTTCACAAAAGCTCTACAGAGTCCATGTAAAAATGTACTAAGCAATATACTGTTCAACCTTAGAAATGAAGCGAGCTGCATTGTGACTGAAAGCATTCAGGAATAGGTTATGAGATGTTCTGAGTATGTGGGTATAGATCCACCTGTGTTTATATGCGTATGCATCTGTATAACATCATTATCTTTGCGAATCTTTGTTATCTACACCTTATTGATGTCCTTTCTTGCACTTCTTACCGAGGATACTCCCCTCTTGCCTGTGGAACCGGTTCAGGTTTGTCCTCAGAGAAACCTGCAAGGCCAGCCTGAGAATCTTGGGGAAGGAGACAAAATTGGTGAAAATGTGGTCAAACGCGAAAGGGGGATTCCGGGGGACTGCAGGGAAAAGTGAGGAAAATGTTTGCAAGTTGCTTGTAATGCATTCTTGTGCTTGTATTGGCTGTACAGTAAGTTTTTAATACGCGGGTGTTCTGCGGATTTCTGCGGCTATATTTGTGCTAATTTTCACTGTGTGGCCCCTTGTTTAATGAAGGGGTGAAGTTATTGATGCATGTCTTACTCAACTCAACATTGAATAACAAATACTGCAAAACTAACGCGTACTGTAGAGGGGCAAAACCCAGTCCAGTAGCCACAAACAGCTGAAAATGACATACCATCATGCAGCATGAACCTCTACCATCCTCTACCATCCTCTACACCATTCTCTACACCATTCTCTACCTCAATAAACTGCATTGAACTGCATCAAATTGCATCAATGTCCCAGGTCACACTCATCTTCGCAGCCAGCTTCTTCCTTGCAGCAGCTTCCTGTTTACTATCTTTGGCAGCCTTGGTGAATCGAAGATGCCGAAGACACACATAGTGACATAGTGGTGACTTGCTGTGGTGACTTGCTGTGGCACGGAGTTGGATTAGTTGGATCACGGTTTCAGCAGTGCAACTTCGGCCCAGTCACTTGTGCTTGCCGCTTGGCTTGGATTCTCTGCAGCAATTTAGATGCCTTCCAAGACAAAATTCTGAAGAGCCACTGAAGAGCGATGTTCCAATGCAATCTGATGGAATCTGTGGCAAGTGTGGGAAGTGTGGCAGAAATTGGCAAACCATTATAAACCTGATGATAGCTATAACATGCTATAATTATGACTATAACCCTGCTACAATTGCCTAGTCCCCTGCTGCCACTGCCCAATCTGGCCCTATCTTGTCCTCCGGCAGCTCGAGTTGGGACAACAGCTGCTCCGCTTCGTCAAAGCGCTCCAGCCTCATGGATATGGTCGGGCCGTAAATGTCCGATATGTTATGTCCAAAGAGAGTCACAGGATATGTCAATGGTTGCAGTCGATTTAAGTCGATTCCAGTTGGAGATTCCTGTCGGTTGCTACTGCTGCACTAGTATTGGAAATTGCCTGAAATGGGGTACTTCATGGTACTGGGTACTTTCATGTACTTTCTAGGTTTTCACATCAGGGTATTTGAAAGCTGATCTCAAAGTCTGATCTGTGCAAAGTAGAACTATACGAATCTGATCCACTCGATTTCGCTCAAAGACGCTCATGATCCGGGAGAGCTCTGGATAAAAGGCTGATAAAATCAAGATTCCAATACTTAATTGGATTCTATTAGAGATTCTATTGGAGATTCTATTCATTTTGTACTGGTCCGAGGCGTTTGCTGTGCACAGGCTTCAGCTGCTCGATATCTTGCTTTTGCATTCTGTTGGTCTGTATACAGCACCACCTGCCAGGTGGGCAAACCTGAGATTCAAAGACTTAGAATGACTAGAAACGATGAAACTCGCCCAAAAAAACAGTTTGGAAAATCAGGGATGGATCATGATGGAACTCGAGAATTGATTCTGAACTGGTTCCTCTCTCGCACTCTTTCCATCTCTTTCCCAAGTCAACGGCTTGAAAGTGCTTTCACTTGTGAGGACTGCTGGTTCACCTCTAGCCTTCTGCTTCGAACCCCGTGACTCAGTCTCAACAAAGTTGCATGGCATCACCCTGACATATCCGCCTGTACATTTGTTGACGCTGAAGTGGCTGAAGCTTCAAAGTCAAAAGTTAGCACGGTATGGCACAGTTGGCAGACTGTTAGGACATCTCTAGACAAATTGACATCCCCAAGACATCCCCAGACTACCACAGTGCCCACTTGGCGCCTTACAAGCTCGAAGGGCTCGTTCGCCATCACCAAGCTTCAAATAGCCCTGTGCCTTGAGCGTGAGAAAATTCTGAATCCAGGCAGAATAGGAAGACGCAAGAAGCAAGACGGAATAAGACAGAAATTTAAGGGACTGTATATTAAAATTCTGTCTTGAAATATTAAGCATCGCAGTATGGAAGTAGTGAATTCGTGCATTGCATACAAGAGCTTTGTAAGATCAATCTGATCTAAGCCGCCCACCAGATTGAGATAAATTGACTTTTCTAGCATTGTAGCTTCCTGCACACTCTCCCGTCCAGGGCTTGCAGAGATGTATCCAATGTATTCATATGTTCACACCGAGAATACGACGAGAAACCATCAAGAAGCCTGAATAGAAGCGCAGATTAGATGGCTGAGGAGAACTTGGGAGGAATCACGAGGAATCACTTGATGTGATTTCAGCGACCGCTGGACTCGAAGCGTGTGGCTGTCATCTTTTGACACAGAATGCTCCTCATCGCAGGACTTTCCGTCTGAAAGCTCCTGTCACAAGTAAATGAATCATGTGCTGAGATACGGGTGTGAAATAGTTTTAGGATTTTTTTTTCAGCAGGTTTGGGATTTTTTTTTGGATTTCTTGGCTGGTACCATTTGCTTAGTGTTTGCAACGGTTTGGAACTTGAATTTGTCATTTTGCATGGTATTTGCCACATTTGGGCATGTTCACCTTCCATTTTGCATGGGATTTACTACATGTGGGCATGTTCACCTTCCATTTTGTATGGTATTTGCCACATTTTGGCATGTTCACCTTCCATTTTGCATGGGATGTTCTACATGTGAGCATGTTCACCCAAATATTTACAGATGCAGAAGCTTGGGATTAGATAAAAAGCGGGTGGGGGGGATTGAGGGAGGGCGCTAGCTATCTATCCAGCTAGCTAGCTATAGCTAGCTATCTATCTAGCAAGCTAGCTATCTATCTAGCAAGTTATCTATCTATCTATCTATCTACCTATCTAGCTAGCTATCTTGCTAGCTATCTAGCTATCTACCTATCTAGCTATCTAGCTAACTATCTATCTAGCTATCTAGCTATCTAGCTTTCTATCTATCTAGCTATCTATCTATCTAGCCATCCAGCTGTCTATCCAGCTATCTAGCTATCGAGCTATCTAGCTAACTATCTATCTAGCTATCTAGTTATCTAGCTTTCTATCTATCTAGCTATCTATCTATTTAGCCATCCAGCTGTCTATCCAGCTATCTAGCTAACGAGCTATCTATCTAGCTATCTATCTATCTGGCTAACTATCTGCCTATCTATTTAGCTATCTATCTATCTATCTATCTAGCTATCTATCTAGCTACCTCTTTATCTATCTAGCTAGCTATCTATCTAGCTACCTCTTTATCTATCTAGCTAGCTATCTATCTAGCTATCTATCTATCTAGCTATCTATCTAGCCATCTATCTATCCAGGTATCTAGCTATCTATCTCTCTAGCTATCTATCTATCTAGCTGGCTATCTATCTATCTAGCTATCTATCTACCAAGCTATCTATCTATCCAGCTATCTATCTATCTATCTATCTGTCTATCTATCTATCTATCTATCTATCTATCTATCTATCACATGTAATCCTGTCAGCTTTCCAGAGAAGGTTAGTTCGCAAAAACCAACTAATGTAACTTGGGTTTAAGTTTAAATTAAAAAAAAAAGCGGGAGGGGGGGATTGGGGAGGGCGCAGCGCCTCCCCCCAAAGCAGAATGCAAGCACCTCTTCTCACATGTTACGTTGCAAGTTTTCAAGAGAAGGTTGGTCATGTGATACTCAGGGATGTAAATACTGTGCAAAATGCATCTTACATGAAAATCAAGTATTTAAAGCAGGCAAAGCAAAAAAAAAGCAGAGAAGCAAAAAAGCAGAGAAGCAAAGAAACAGGAAACGCACAAAAGCAAAACAGCAGAAAGGCAAAGAAGCAGGAAAAGCAGAAAAGCAGAGAAGCAAGAAGCAGGAAAAGCAGGAAAAGCAGAGAAAAGCAGGAAAAGCAGAGAAGCAAAGAAACAGGAAAAACAGAAAAGCAAAAAAGCAGAAAAGCAGAGAAGCAGGAGAAGCAGAAAAGCAAAAAAGCAGAAAAGGCGAGAAGCAGGAGAAGCAGAAAAGCAAAAAAGCAGAAAAGCAGGAAAAGCAGGAAAAGCAGGAAAAGCAGGAAAAGCAGGAAAGCAGAGAAGCAGGAAAAGCAGGAAAAGCAGAGAAGCAGGAATCCAAAAATAATTCCTAAACCTGATCAAAAAAAAAATCCTAAAATAATTAGCCCTCCCTTCAAAAGGCTCAATCAAAATGAGTGTTTTCCAGTTGCATCAATTGCATTGCTTAGGGGCTGTCATATGTCGAAGCATCCTCTGTTTTCTCCCTGAAGGCAGCCTTCGGAGATTGTCAGTTCCCCACCTGCACATGCTTCCGGATGGCTCGATTCCAAAGCCGTACAGCCTCCTGCGTAAGCTGCAGTGCTGGCGGTGAAAGATGTGGAGCAGCAACAAACCTAGAGTGGAGCCAGTGGAGCTCAAAAGTCGATGTCAACATTAGAACATATTAGCGCCAGCCTCTCACATCCCGAGTTGCAAAGCAGTGTGCCCTTTATCTAAAAGAACACACTGCTAGATTTATGAGAACGCTGCGAGCTACCTGGAGGTGCCAGCCTCAATGTCGTTTTGAGCGTAAGCAGCATTCCCCTGTTTCTTGAGCTCAGCAGCCTTGTCCAAGTCCAACCCAAATACAACTAGAAATCTGAATAGATCTGAGAAGTCTGAGCAGCATGGAGTGTATTGAAGAACTGTATGAGTCTCTGTATATATGAGTCTCTGATGTCTCTGTATACAGTGTATGTAGTAGTTATTTCATGTTATTTCGACATGTTTCGACGTACGCTGCAAGTCACTGCGAGTTGCTGGGGACCTCTTCAGTCTCGGCTCCATCTTCTCCGGGCACCTGGCACAACATGGCACAGCCAACGGCACAGCCAATGGCGGCTGGGCTGGATGCACTGGATGCACTTGATGCACATGTCACAATGATGCACATGTTGTGCTAAGTATGCTATAGTTTGCTAAGTCTGCTAGGTACATCTAGGTACACCATACCCGAAGTACACTTGAAGTACACTTGAAGTACATGTTGTACAAATCCAATCAGCTGTTTTTGGGTCATGTTCTAAGCTGTGCATAACGTGTGCACCTTCATGGAGACACATAAGGGGCACAGCCATCCGCCCGGCGGCTGGTTGTCACTTGAGAGATCTCTGTCAAAATTGTCAAAGGTGTGTGAAAATCAAAAAAAAATGACAAATAAGATCATCAAGAAATTTATGCGGGCTTCAAACTGTCAAGCGTTGCAATAGTTGGACTATGACTCTATGACTCTGAGAGAAAAAAGTCCTGTACATTGCTCCTCCTTCAGGAAGCCACAGAAATCGTATCATGTCACCTCTATCCACAGCACAGGATGGCTATCTTTCCACTCGAGACACTTGAGCAACAAATAGACAACTCATGCCGGTGCTAAAATTAATACGTTTTTTACGCATGTCCAGAGTCCATGTGTGTGTGTGTCAAGGTCCTCCTCCAGCTTGTGTTCTTGCTTCTCGCCTCGTTTCGCGCGACAAAGAAAACATGGTAATCATACATCATGCGGCTTAGTAAAAATGAATTCTGACTCTTCCTAACACACCACAAAATGATGCAGATCTCTCACAACATGGATGCAACTGCATGCAAATTCAACCCGCAAGAATCTCATGACTCATATCAAATCGTGTTCCGAGGCCTTGTTCCACTCTATCATCTGGAACTGGTGTAGAAGCCTCTGGAATTTGGCAATACCTGAGCAATGTTAGCAACGTTGCTGCAAACATGATTTTCAAACAGGGAAAGAATGCTCCTCTCGTGACTCCTGTGGCATGGATAATTCAAAATGCAAGCAGACTAGAGCAGACTATCTTCACATGCCGTCCCTTGCCATGCTGGGGGTGACTGGAAAAAAGGGGGTCATGATGGAGAAAGGGAGAGAAAGAGAGAGAAAGTCGTCTGACCGCTCAACTCCATAGGGGGCACAAGGGTGTTGCTTTTCTTCTCCAGTATACGGAGTCGAGGGAGGGATGGATAGATGGATACAATCGATCGATAGATAGATAGACAGATTGACGGATTGATTGATAGATTTGATAGGTAGATGGACAGATAGAAAGATAGATAAATAGATAGACAGTCAGACAGACAGATAGAAAGAAAGATAGATGCACAGATAAATAAGATCAGATCAGATCAAAGATCAGATCAGGTATAAGATCAAATGTAAGATCAGATATAGGATCAAATATAGGATTGAAGACTATAGATAGATAAAAACAGATAGACAAACATACAGATAGACAAAAAGACAAACATACAGATAGGCAAAAAGATAAACAGATAGATTAACAGATAGATAAACAGATAGATTAACATATAGATAAACAAATATATAAACAAATAGATAAACAGATAGATACACAAATAGATAAACAGATAGATACACAGATAGATTTAAGAAAAAATGCATAGTGCATGTATGCAAGCATTATCGAAGATTATGCGCATGTCTGTGTGTGCGCGTAAACTTCTCCCCAAATTGTTTCAGCACTTTGATAACTTCTCTTGAAATGACAAAAAACTCTGCGGGTTGGATTGGTGGGCCTGGGATTATCTTGACTTGCCGTACGCCGAAGAAAGTAGGTGGATCCCAAAATTTAAGTCTTTTGGAATGATGATCAATTCTAGACTCTGAGCCCTCAGGCCCAAAACAACAGAACCACACGATGGACAGCACAGCATTGGGGGGGCCCTGAGCACAGATTGATTTCTATTGATTTCTATTGATTTCTATTGATCTGTTGACTCTCCCCGTTCCATTTCCAGCAATTTCCAGCTCAGGTCCAGACCAAGGGTGCGCACGCACATCTGGAACGTTGTAGCGACGCGTGGGGTCCGTGGTGAGCAGCCTCGCGATGAGGTCACGCACGGCCTGTAGCAGCTGCAGCACTAAGTGATGAAGAGAGGAGTCTTAAGATGTCTTAAGTTTCATTGGGTTTATTGGGTTTCTACACTTCGAGGTGGACTGCATGCGCAGAATGCATGCAACCCACCTCACTGATGAACTTGGGCGTTTTGTAGTCCGCAGCCAGAATTTTCTTGTACAAAGCAGAGGTATTTTGATCCTGCAAACTCGGACTGCTCTACATGGCATTCAATCAGGCGCCAATGCATGGCCAATGCACTATGAAACTCAGTTAGGTCCAACCGCTAGCCTTCCCACTTTTCAGTCCTCAAAAGGCAAATATCCACAAACAAGCGCAAAAAGAATTACGCCACAACTCCATAAATCACAAAGGTGCGGCACCTGAGCAAGTCAGCCACTGCCGCATCATGTCCGAGGAAGAGCAATGCATGCACGCATGCAGCATCCACGCTAAACTGAGATTTGCGCATAACTGTGACCTGGTACTCACATAGAGGAAAAACATTAAACAGCTCAGGAGCCTGTGAAGCTGAATTGCTATACAGCTATACCCTTTGACATCAACCATTACAACCATTACAACATCTGCAAGACTGGTGGCATCGCTGGCTGGGTTTGATCCTTGCTGGTACAATTCCAGACGTCCGACCCGTGCCTGCAATCATTTCGGGTGCTGCGTAGCATGGAGAGCCACAGGCAGTTTTGAGGAGCTGCCCCTGCCTGCCAGCGAAGGGACCTTCCAACATTTAGCAAAGAAAGCAAGTTTGGACTATTTAACTATTTGACGCTTCATTCGGATCAGGTCAGAGTGTGACAACACGATTTGGATCTTAGAATCCTAGTTATGTAAATTTGAGCCAAATACATAAATCATGCCTTCAATCGGCATGTATAAAACATGACAAGACCTTTCAGAGCCACCAGCAAAACAACGGACTCCCACTGGAATACGGGCTGAGGGACTCAGTCAAGGCAAAAGTGTCCCTGGAAGAAACAAGCCTATGTTTTTGCAGGCTGCGCATTTGCACTCTGTCGGCTTTTGATGGGTTGCCTGAAAACGTTGCTCAGGCCGAAGTCAACAATCTTGATATTTTTGTGCTCGTCAAGGAGGAGATTCTCGGGCCTTTCACATGTACAAAGATGACATGAACATCGAGGTACAAAGATTAAAAAAATCACGCTTCACTCTCACACATACAGACGTACTAATCTTTACAGTCTTTCTCAGCAAAACTCGAACCACTTTTTTTAACAGAAGGAAAGCAGAGGCCACGACTTCAGGTCCCGGTGCACGATGTTCATGGCGTGAACCTGAAGTAGCAATGTGGCACTGTGCAGTGCTGCGCTTAGCCAGCACGGGCGTTGGGTAAGGAGAGCTCAAGATAAATTCTGCGATACTGTCTGTACATGTTTGAAAACAAAGTCTAGTCTATACTATAGTACATGCATTTCATCGCATTTGCCTGTCTTGTATTATCTTGCCATGTATAGTGTAGCGCTGTGTGGTTTGTAGTACAGTACATGTTGGTATGCTGTGGTATGGTATGGAATAAGTGAACTGTGTTGTCTTGTCCTGTCCTGTCTTTATCTTGTCTTTGTCCTGCCTTTGTCCTGCCTTTGTCTTCCCTCTGTCCATGTGAAGATGGCTGAGAAGAACCTGTATAATTTATAATGAGTTGCAATCAGTTTTAACGTTTTTAATGAGTTGTAATGATATATCTCAGATCTGGTAGAGGTGGAAGGAGTGCGGCGCCTTCTCCAAGCCGGCAATGATCTGATGGAAGAAGCGGCATGCCTTCCGCAGGCAGTTTCAAGATGTTTCAAGTGGTGCTCCAAGCTGTTCCATTCTACAGGGACTCTCCCCTGTGCTCTACTCTGCTCTGCACTGATCCGAGTGGGGTTCAAGCTTGTGAAGTGTTGATCTACCTTCAGAGACTGGGTCTTTGCTTCCCAAAGGACATTGTATGGAGCACATGAGTAGTTCAGAAGCACTGTCTTACTCATTTGACATGATTCACATTGATTTTCCATTCACGCAACGTGCCCATCCTGGCAAAATCACACTCAAGTAACAGCAAAGCCATGATGCAATGTGGTCCTTGTGTTCAAATAAACGGAAAATATCCACGTATATCCACGTCCACCCATGGCTTGGAGACCCAAACTCTGCCTCCAATTCCGGCACGCGCCCTTTCGTGACAATGTAGTCAAACAGCTCTCCACCACTCGCGTACCTGGGAAGAACACTGTTGCTTGGTATCAGCATATTCTTTAAAACAAACAACATGATCACCAAAATGGGTCACTCCATAATAAGATATAGTTGACGGCGCGTCTCAATGATTTCATACAGCTGAACCTTGCAAAAGCTCAAGCAGCCAACTTTCATCACCTCTCTTTTTGTGTTCCAATGGAGATCACGGTATCCATTCAATATCCCTTTCCGAGCACCGGAGCGAGTTATTTTGCAAGTCTTGAATATCCCTTCACTGCCGTTCTCAGCTCACAACAATGTGCGGGTGCCGGATGAGCTTCAAAATGTGCACCTTCCATCGTCTGAGTTGATAATTGATACGTGCAATCACAAAATACCAATAGAAAGGAAATGCCCAAATTATGAAGGTCAAGCAGCTAAAGGTCCAAATGGAGACTCAGAAAATGTGGCTACTCAGTATTCCCGACAAGCCTCACGCGCAACCCGCTCCACATCTGCAACTTCGACAATCCTCTCCTTCTCGAGGATCTGACAGCGGCTTCACCCGGTACTCCACCAACATCCAATAACATCCATCTGTTCATGATCAAAATTCCCCTGGAAAGGAGAACCGAAATAGATTGAATTCTTCTGTATTTTACATAATATTCATTAAGATTCTACATCTCTCTACATGACTCTTCGAGATTGTTCGCCATTGCCCTATCTAGGATTGAGTTGAAAAGAGAGAAAGGCCAAAGGGAATTTCAATAAAGTGGACAAAGACACAGGGCCATGGCTCACCTTAACAGCGACACGTTCGCTGGTCAAGATGTGCGTGCCAAGCTTGACCTGAAGCCACAAGCAAATGGTACAGTGCTAGGATTTCTTGGAGTTGGATGATATCTAGAGGTTATGCATACGTGCTGCCAAGGTGCTTTTCCGAAAGTGCCCTCTCCAATTGTTTTTCCTGCCACAGAGCTATCCTCACATCACTGGTTGTCAGCTGGAAGAAAATAAAACACGACATGATCTGCCCTCAAGGATTTGGGGTAGAGAAGTGAATTTTTCCAACTAAAAAAAATGGTTGAAACCAATATCTTGCAACACATGTGCTGCCCCTATTTCGCTGCCCTGTGCCCCTTTCTAAAATGCGAAGAAAAAACCTGCCAGATTATCTTGGTATGCCTCTGTCACCATCTGGGTACTCTCCTTTCATCTTATTTCACTTAGGGCCTCCCTTTTGGTTTGTCTACCGACTTTGACCGCTTTGCTCCCTCTACCCACATCCCAGACGCCTAAAATGTAGTGACCAATGGACTTTGCCCTTGCTCGGCTGTCAGGCTGAGACATGGCGAAGGCCTTGTCCAACCTGGCGTCTTTTCAATGCCCTTTAGGTTGATCTGAAAACAAGGTGGGCCAGAGAACCCAAAAGCAAGACGGCGCACAGCACGCCTTTTTTTCCAATCTTGTGGTGTGGGCAGCTGTGCTCTGCGCGAAATCGACGTAAGATCTTTACTGAAACATCGTGCGCACTGATGGTATGAGGGGCCACAATTCACCACAGCATGCTGTGTCAGCTACGTCTACATTCTTCTAGTCGTTATTTCTACTAATGTAATCAACTCTATCCCATCTTTCTAGTCGCTATTTATTCCTGGGTTCTCGTTTAGTTTGCTTCGCCACAGAGGGAGCGAGGACGAAGCGTCGATGGACAGAACACCATGCGAAATGAAAACTAAACAACGGAGGGAGTTGACCAAAAGAGCATGAAAACGAAGATTTGAAGGTGACAGATGGTGAATGATCATGAAAAATGAGAAATGATGAAAGATGGGTAAAGACTTCTCTGTACAAAAGTTTCTACGCGTAAAAGATCGTAAAAGCTACTGTGTGTAAACGCGTCTGTGCGTACAAAGTTTCTTTGTGTAAAAGTTCCTCTGTGTAAAAGTTTTTTGTGGGAAAACTTCTGTGTGTAAAAGCTTCTGTGTGTAAAAGTTTCTGCGTGTAAAAGTTTCTTTGCGTAAAAGCTTCTGTATGTAAAAGCTCCTGTGGGTAAAAACTTCTCTGTGTAAAGGCTTTTGTGTAAAAGCTTCTGTGTGTAAAAGCTTCTGTGTAAAACGCCCTCTGTCTGTAAAAGCTTGTGTTTGTGAAAGTTTCTTTGCGTACCAGCCTCTGTCTGTAAAAGCTCCTCTGTGTTCAGGTTTTGTTTGTGTAAATGCTTCTGTGTGTAAAAGCTTCTCCGTGTAAAAGACTTCTCTGCGCCAAAGCCTCTGAGTGTTCAAGCTTCTCTGCGCAAAAGTTCCTCTGTGTAAAAGTTCCTCTGTGAAAAAGCTGCTCTGTGTAGAAGGCTTCTCTGTGTAAAAGCCTCTGTGTGTGCAAGCTTCTCTGTGTCGAGATTTCTTTGTGTAAAGATTTCTCTGTGTAAAAACTACTCTGTGTAAAAGCTTCTGTGTGTAAAAGCTTTCCTGTGTAAGCGCCTCCGTGTGTAAAGACTCCTCTGTGCAAACCCGTCTGTGTGTAAAAGCTCCTTTGTGTAAAGGCTTTTTTTTGTAAAAGCTTCTGTGTGTAAAAGCTTCTGTGTGTAAAAGTTTCTGTGTGCAAAAGCTTCTGTGTAAAAGTTCCTGTGTGTAAAAGCTTCTGTATAGAAAAAACATTCTGAAAAAGCTTCTGTATAGAAAAAAACCTTCTGTAAAAGCTTCTGTGTGCAAAAGCTCCCCTGTGTGTACAAGCTTCGCTGCGTAAAGGCTGGTCTATGTAAAAGTTCTGCGCGCCGTAAAGTTGTCTGTGGGTAAAACCTTCTGTGTGTGAACGGGCCTGTGTGTACAAGATTCTGTGTGCAAAAGCTCCTCGGTGTAAAGACTTCTCTGTGTAAACGCGTCTGTGCGTAAAGGCCCCTCTGTGCAAAGACTTCTCTGTCTAAACGCGTCTGTGCGTAAAAGCTTCTCTGTGTAAGACTTCTCTGGGTAAAAGCTACTTTGTGCAAAAGGTTCTGTGCGTAGAAGGCTTCTGTGTGCAAAAGCTCCTCTGTGTAAAGGCTTCTCTGTGTAAACGCGTCTGTGCGTAAAAGCTCCTCGGTGTAAGACTTCTCGGTGTAAAAAGCTTCTGTGCATAAATGCTTCTGTTTGTAAACGCGTCCTTGTGTCAAGACTCCTCTGTCTAAACGCGTCTGTGTGTTAAAGTTTCTGTGTAAAAGTTTCTGTGTAAAGGCTTCTTTGTGTAAAAATTTCTGAGTGTAAAAGCTTCTGTGTGTAAGAGCTTCTCGGTGTAAAGGCTTTCCCGTGCAGAAGCTTCTGGCAGAGCTCCGTGGGAGGGAGCGAGATGGAAGCGACGACAGGCTGGACGGAGGGGAAACCATGGGACATAGCTTGGGGAGAGTTCCGTTGGGAGGGCGCGAGGTGAAGTGTGGACATCGTAGAATAACGTAATCACGACAATAAACATTTTTCCTCGCATATCCACTGCGGACTGGATCAAGATGTAGCTTGATAGCTTTTTCTCATAGCTTAATAGCTTAATCGCTTATTCTAACAGCTTAATAGCTTAATCGCTTGTTCTAATAGCTTAATAGCTTAGTCGCTTATTCTAACAGCTTAACAGCTTAATAGCTTAATCGCTTATTCTAATAGCTTAATAGATTAGTCACTTATTCTAATAGCTTAATGGCTTAATAGCTTAATAGCTTTTTCTAATAGCTTACTAGCTTAATAGCTTTTTCTAGTAGCTTAATATCTTAATAGCTTTTTCTAATAGCTTAATAGCTTGAACAGAGTTCCGGGACCATCCTGCTGGCGCAATGACTTTTCAAGCGGTTTGCAAACGTTGAGCGATGGGACATGCATAGCTTCGTTGGCAGGGAGCGACACTAAAAATGCACTGCTGTTGGCACGGGTTTTTCAGGACAAATTTCATCAACACGATTGTTCCGAAAAACTGTGCGCCCAAGACCTGCCAAAGTTTCCAAACCTTGGGCCATGGGACATGCATGGCATAGCCTCGTTGGCAGGGAGCGAGACTTTAAAGGAGCAGAGCTGTTGGCACGGATTTTTCAGGACAAATTCCATCAACGCGATTGTCCCGAAAAACTGGTGCCAAAGACTTCTCAAACGGTAACCCAAGCATAGGATATGCATCAGCGTGAACGGACAGGTGGGAATAGCTTGGGAAGAGCTCTGCTGGAAGGGAGCGGCACTGAAAATGCGGAGCTGTTGGCAGGGGTTTTACACAGAGCAGCTTTTACACAGAGGAGCTTTACACAGAGGAGCTTTACACGGAGGATCTTTTACACAGAGAAGCTTGTATAGAGGGAGGGCTTTACACACAGAATCTTTTACACAGAGAAGCCTTTGTACTCAGGAAAGGTTTTACACGCAGAAGCTTTTACACAAAGAAGTTTTTATACAGAGTAGTCTTGACACAGAGAAGCTTGCACACACACATACACAGAAGCTTTTACACAGAGAAGCTTTTTACACAGGGCAGCTTTTTCACAGAGGAGCTTTTCACGGAAAAGCTTGTACACGCAGAGGCTTTGACACAGAGAAGTCTTTACACAGAGGAGCTTTTACACAGAGAAGCTTGTACACGCAGAGGAGCTTTTACACAGACGCTTTTACACAAAGAAACTTTCATACAGAGCAGTTTTTACACACAGAAACGCTTACACACAGAAGAGCTTTACACACGGAAGCTTTTAAACACAGTAGCTTTTGCACGGGGAAAGCCTTTACACAGAGAAGCTCTTACACACAGGAGTTTTTACACAAAAAAGCGTTTATACAGAAACTTTTGCGCACAGAAGCTTTTACACACAGACGCGTTTACACAGGAGTGTCCACACACAGATGCGTTTACACACAGAGGCCTCCACACACAGAAGCTTTTACGCAGAGTAGCTTTTACACAGAGAAGTCTATACACAGAGGAGCTTTTACACAGAGAAGTCCTTCTTACGCAAAGGAGATTTACACACAGAAACTTTTACACACAGACGCGTTTACACAAAGAAGCTTTTACACACAGAAGCGTTTACGGCGCACTGAAACTTTTCACAGAGCAGCTTTTACACACAGAAGCTTTTACACAAAAGAGCCTTTACACAGAGAAGGTTTTACACACAGAGGCTTTTGCACAAGGAAACTTTTACACAGGAAAGCTTTTACACACAGAAACTTTTACACACAGAAGCTTTTTACACCGAGAAGTCTTACACAGAGGAGCTTTTACGCACAGACGTGTTTGCACAGATACGTCTTTACACAGAGGAGTTTTTGCACACAAAGTTTTTACACACAAAAAACGTTTACGCACAGAGGAGCTTTACACACAGAAGCTTTACACGCCAAGCTATTTCCCACGGCTTCCGCTCCGTCCACCCTGTCGTCGCTTCCATCTCGCTCCTTCCCAACGGAGCTCTCCCCAAGCTATTTCCCACGCTTTTCCCTCCGTCAACCCTGTTGTCACTTCCATCTCGCTCCTTCGCAACGGAGCTCTCCCCAAGCTATTTCCCACGGCTTCCCCTCTGTCCACCCTGTCGTCGCTTCCATCTCGCTCCTTTCCAACGGAGCTCTACTCAAGCTATTTCCCACGGCTTCCCCTCTGTCCACCCTGTCATCGCTGCCATCTTGCTCCTTCCCAACGGCGCTCTCCCTAAGCTATTTCCCACGGTTTCCCCTCCGTCCACCCTGCCGCTGCTTCCCAACGGAGCTCTCCCCAAGCTATTTCCCACCCTTTCCCCTCCCTCCACCCTGTCGTTGCTTCCATCTCGCTCCTTCGCAACGGAGCTCTCCGAGCTCTCCCCAAGCCTTTTTCCCCTCCGTCCACCTTGTCGTCGCTTCCGTATCGTTCCCACCCTGTCGTCGCTTCCGTCTTGCTCCTTCCCAACGGAGCTCTCCCCAAGCTATTTCCCACGCTTTCCCCTCCGTCCACCCTGTCGTCGCTTCCATCTCGCTCCTTCCCAACGCTGCTCTCCCTAAGCTATTTCCCTTCCTTTCCCCTCGCTCCCCTGTCGTCGCTTCCATCTCGCTCCTTCCCAACGGAGCTCTTCCCAAACTATTTCCCACGACTTCCCCTCCGTCCACCCTGTCGTCGCTTCCACCTCGCTCCTTCCCAACGGGGCTCTCCCCAAGCTATTTCCCACGCTTTCCCCTCCGTCCGCCCTGTCGTCGCTTCCATCTCGCTCCTTCCCAACGCAGCTCTCCCTAAGCTATTTCCCATGGTTCCCCCTCCGTCCACCCTGTCGTCGCTTCCATCTCGCTCCTTCCCAACGCAGCTCTCCCCAAGCTATTTCCCACGGCTTCCCCTCCGTCCACCGTGTCGTCGCTTCCGTACCGCTCCCCTCGCGGCAAAGGCAACTAAACAAGAACCCAAGCATCCGAGATGCTTTTGGGAAAAATCCAAGATGAGAAAACAAGAACTCAGATATACTCAGATGAAGTCAGATGAACTCAGATGAACTCAGATGTACCAAGTAAAAACAAGAACAGCAAGGCTGCCAAGTCGCTACACGCTGCAAGAAAATTATCTGAAGAACCCACATAGTTTCCCTGCCTGATCTACCAACAGAGTGAACAGGCAAAGTTCCCTTGATGACAAAGGCTGCGGTGTTCCAAATGGGTCAGCATATATATATATATATACACACATACACGAATGGTAACAACAATAATGACAACAGCAATGATGCAATAAAAATAAGAAAAAATATAATATAAACAACAATAACAGTGATAAATTCTCACTGATAATATTCAAAATGATATACAAATGAGACTGTTTCAAAAAAATGACATGAGAATATGTTAAATAGACGTATTAAATATGAAAAATAAAAAACCGTGCGTAACCAAAAAATCAAACATAATAGTGATAATATGTGATAATACCAACAAATGCTGATCTCTTCTTTTTTCCTGCGGCTCCGTGATGAATCTCCTGCTGAAGCAAGCAGGACCTAGTCTCTGCTAGCTAGCTTGCGCCGATGAAAGGGGATCCAAATGCTTGAAAGATCCTGAGAAACATCCTGAAAAAGATCCTGAAAGCACGAAAAAGTATGGATGAAATGGATAGTTTCAACTTTTTTGCGAGGCATTTGAGTTTCCCTTCCGCATCTGCGCAACATGGATACGGATCTCTTTCTCCGGTCGTCTGCGATGCCCGCGCCTGGCTGCAGTTCATGGGTCCTATTTGACGAAAATCAAAATAAGTTAAATCTGATATCTATATATCTTTCAGAAACATGTGAAAGAAACAGAAGATCAATGAACATCAATGAACTAATGAAACATTCAAACTGCACAAACAGTCCAGGGTAACCGCCGACAAGAGGGGACGTAGCTCTGGAGGATGTCCAGGTAGCATCCTTGGAGAAAATAACTCAATGGACGTTGGTGGACTGGAAAAAACTCATGCAATACGTCGCACAAGAAAAACTCAGCTGCGACATTTGAATTGTCCAAGGCTCTCAAACGAAATCCTACGAGACTATGCGCGGCTTCTTCTTTGGCCTTAGGTAAAGTTGAGATCAGAAGCTTTTGACGAGAGGCGGGACCCTACTGAGCCCCTACTGGGCATAATTTCAACACTTTGTGGTTGTGAAGTTGTGAACACTGCAGCAGGACATAGCAGGAGCTGCAGCTATCCATTTTGTGGCTGGAAGCATATCCTGAACTTGCGTCCTCACTTTCCTGCACAAGAGGAAAACTGAAGTGTTCTGATGAGTGCTATCAGCCAGCTTGCTTCACTTTCAGTCAAAATGTTCACATCTGCGGACCCGATTGCAGAATTATTCCCAACATGTGTCAATTCATGCACACGCTACCCAGCCTTCAGTGTCAGCAGCAGCCGGCGGCGTGCCAGTCTTGCAGTCGCAGCTTCAACACAGGGACATGGAAGAGTAAGCAGCGCCTGGAAATCTGAAGGCACTGTCTGGGACCCTGGGTAAGCGCACTGGGCAGGATGGATGGACAGCAATGAGTGTCACGAACAAGACGGAACATGCCCCGAACACCCCGAACTATCTAGCGAGTTTGCGGGCAAAAACGTAGTGCAGGCAGGACAGCGCAGGACTGTCTTCTCAGAGTCTTCTCTGAGTTCCCAGTTTTCTGTGGGCCTCATTGTCACCTGCACGCAAGCGCAAATGCTGAGCTGCCAGGTCGCACTGGAGCTGGTCGGGGCGCAAGGGCAAAACCTAACAGGAAAGCTGCGTGAAACTCTGCGCCAAAGATCAATGTCAAGAACAAAACAGATAAGAAAGGAGAAGAAAAATTTATAGAGAAACAAATAATACCAGTTCGATCCAGTTCGATGTGGAGCAAGGCAGGATGGAGGACAAGTGACAGGCGGCAGTAGTTAGATAAGGTAACTGCCAAGTCTGCGTTCTGAAATGTCTTCCTCTCAAAGCAACCGTTGTCAAAGCTGCCATAAAGGCCTTGCCTCGGAGATGTCTATGGACACCAAGAGTAACAAGCTCCTTGTCATAGCCAAACCATGCCACAGCTGTGCAATTGCAAAACTGGTAGTTCGGAATTTCCGGGATGCTGAGCTGCTATATGCATCTATATGCATCTATATACTGCAATTGGTAGAGTCGACTCACTCCCAACCAAAACTCACGGATCGGCCATCCTCTCAGTGCTCTCCCAACGCATCATCATGTTTGGCTGCCAGCCACCTCAAGAGGTGGCAAGCCAGTTCATCACTCAGGTTAGGAAAGTTCAAACATGTCAAAAGGCATTTTGAATGATATGAGTCTGATATGAGACTTAATTCGCAAGCTTCATCCAAGATGGATCCTGAAAGTAGTTGCTTTTCTGCAGTTTAAGCAGCCGTTGATGGAGCGCGGCACTTCAGGCACTGCTTCCTCAATGCAACGATGACAGTTGCATCGGAAGCCAAAGCTCTTGGAGAGAAACTCCTGGCAGAATCAAAAAGTGAATATTCCTCATGTTCCTAGTTCTCGCTGCATGAAGCAGAGGTCATAAACACTGTCTTCTTCAGAAGTCAAATATTCCAGCTTCAGACAATGCTTTACAGGAACTAACCTTCTGCGGTATGATGGCGGGAACATTCCCGGTGGGTTTGCAGTTTGCCCATGCCTGCCGTCTCTCTACAGGCCACGCAGCAGGATCCTCTTCGAACAGAGACAAGTTGAGACTCTCAAAATGAAGTGCAAAGTGCACGTTTCAAAAGTGCACGTTGCAAAGTGCACATCACAAATCATCACAAATCATCACAAATCCATGTCTTTGTGAGGCTAGTGCTAAATTTGGCTCAATTTGGCTCAATTTGGCTCAATTTGGCTCCAGCTCCGACACATTGGGCCTCCTTCAAAGGTACGTAGGAAAAGGTAATCTCCTCGCCTGGAGCCACAGACCTCAAGTCATTGCAAGTCGTGCGGCTCATTCGCAGAGACTACAACAGTATACAACAGTGACATAATGTGACATAGCTTGACGACATGGCTTGACGGTTGCATGTTTTTGAACATTGTTGAACATTGTTGAGCATTGTTGCACCAGTGCAAACATTCAAGGGATATTTTGGGGAGTGGCTGGCCTCAACAATCGCATGCCCACAATTCCACCGTGTGTCTCAGGCGTTGCTGAGGGATCACCTTGGATGGAAGATCATTTAACTGACCGAGATTCCTCATGATTCGTACAGTTGCCCTATTGATTCCTCATGGTTTTTCCACCTCCTTTCCTGACTTTGGTCTGAGCTGCAAGAGTGGTTGAAAAGAGCACAGAATCTGCAAAGCCTGCCAGCTGTCGGACGCGTATCATCGTCTTGAGAAAAAAGACCATCAGTCTCAGGGTAGCTAGGCCCAATAACTCAGTGTGTATATACATGTATATACCGCAGTACTTGTCAGTCCCAATCATCTACAGTATCATGCAAAACAAAGGTGTCTTCAACATGCTTATCTTGCTTATCTTCAATGTGTTGATCGTGACAAGACAAAGTGACTTTCCATGACTTTCCCATACTGTCGCACTTTCACCTCACTTCATTGTTTGAAGCCGCGGCGAAAGAGTTGAGAAGAAACGCAACGGTCAGGTGCAGAAGCTCCTCCACTGCCTGAGAGAGACGGAGATGGTGTGGCCGCATGGCGACTATCAAAGACTGTCAATTCAAAAACGCGAATTAAACAGTCAGCATCTGTCGTTGCTGTCAACTCTATCTGTGAAAACATCACAAACTACTGCGGCCCACCGTGTGACTTAATTTATCTCTTCCCTTTTGGGCCTTGAGAAAAACTCAACAAACTTATCAAGGCCAAACCGTCCAAGGTTGGGATGAAGTATGACGCGAAGTAATGGATTGTGGAACAAAATATACTGCGATGATCTGCGATGCCGGGCGATGCCTTTTCATGGTCTTCTTGTTGCGAGCAAAACGAAGTGATGTTCGAAGCAATCTCTCTGCCATCCTCCTTAGCAGCGATGCCTCTTTCATTGCAGGATAAGTCGGTCTCTAGAGCTGCACTGACCAAGACGTGTTCCACACAGCTGGGGGATCCAAAAGGGATCTACTGAGGACGTGCTCCACACAGGCACCACAAATCAGCCAATTCTGTCCTCATTGAGGCCTTCGAAGGCAGCACACAGGGCAGCTGTGGAGCGCTCGATGGACCTGAATTCCAACGTGCAAACTCAGTTTTTTCCTTGTATAGACATCTAGTCTTGCAATTCATTCTACTGTATTTGATTTCGGAAATTTCAAAAAGTACAACAACTGAAATCTGTCAATTGTTCTGTGCCCAACTCCTGCCCATCTGTGGCAATGGCGGTCCCTTCCCCTCCATTCTACTGAGAAGCTGGCTTTGCTTCCCACACAAGGTGAACAAGCTCTTTCATGCCAGCCACGATCTGCAAAAAGAGTGCCTTTTCTCAAAGAAAAATCAAACAGATCCCTGGAGTATACCATTTGCCACGTGAAGCGGCTTTATGAAAGGATTCCTTTCAGCTGGGGTGTTGGAGGAACCTTGGGTATGCTCCACAGGTATGTTCAACTCATCTTAGATTTTCTGCTGCAGAAACGAATACTGCTCACCTTCCTCCATGCACTGAACCAACCTTGATTTCTTCCACAAAAAGTTGTTGGAAGACGAGAACTCAGGAAGAAGTACAGATGACATGCAATAACAGGCATGTCGACTGTGAAATATTTTGACGATGTCACATCTTCTCATCAGCTGCCTGCAAGCTGCATGGGCCTCACCTTCTTTTGGTAGGCATCTCCTTGGCATGAGCCTCAAAGTTTTCAGTGAGCAAGCCGTACTGCAAGCAACTGATGCGTATAGTCTTCTCAACAAAGGTATAGCGGTACAGCGAATATGTATATGTATTTCAATCAAGTTCATTGATGCAACGCACATGTGAACACATGTGCTCCACCCCAATGCAGCGGACCTCTCTGTTTTGACCCCGAAAGACGTGGGTAGTTTGGGGTGCATGATCGATCACTGGTCGATCTGCCAGGATAACATCGATCAAATCACAAAATGCATAGAGAGCAATGAATCCGCTCGATTGAAAATGTGAGCAATGAATCAGCTCAATCGCAAATCAAAAACCCCAGAGCAAAACCAACGGGATCTGTTGAAATTGACCCACTCTCAAATGGTACAGTAAGAAAATCACGGGAACTATCGGTCGCACGGATCACACAGCGCCGACAGTGACCGACATCACGAATATGCTGACAGCAGCTGGATTCGTCTCGCGTCGATCACGCGCAGCAGCAGCCTCGATCGCTAGGCTCGGCTTCCGCGCAAACAGCCCCATCCATGAATCAATGGAAATCAGAGAGTGTGGGGGATCAACCCCCACCCCGGAAAAAACCAGGGTGGGAGTGGTGGGAGCTGAAAATGGAGAGGATTGATCAATCTTGAGCCAAAATGGCATCAGGATTGATCAATCCTGATATGCTCAAACGCGATCACTCTAAATGATTGAACGATCGTTCAACCTGCACTTCACAAATTACATCCAGATCTTTCATAAAATAAAATGAACTCTTCGCAATCGCTTCACGGATCTTCCAAATCAATTGAACTCTTCGCAATCGCATCACTGATCTTCCTGAAATAAATAAAATAATCATCCAATCTCAAATCAAAGAATCAAGAGCTTCACGGATCTTCCAAATAAATTGAACTCTTCGCAATCGCATCACTGATCTTCCTGAAATAAATAAAGAGATCATCCAAACTTAAATCAAAGAATCAAGAGAACAAATCCAGAGCTGCCAATGGTGTGGGGATGAACTATAGATTGCCCCACTTATCCCAACCTACCAGACCGTAGATAAGTGAACCAATCAAGTTCATGCAACGCACATGTGAACACATGTGCTCCACCCCAATGCAGCGGACCTCTCTGTTTTGACCCCGAAAGACGTGGGTAGTTTGGGGTGCATGATCGATCACTGGTCGATCTGCCAGGATAACATCGATCAAATCACAAAATGCATAGAGAGCAATGAATCCGCTCGATTGAAAATGTGAGCAATGAATCAGCTCAATCGCAAATCAAAAACCCCAGAGCAAAACCAACGGGATCTGTTGAAATTGACCCACGCCGTTCAGAGGAGAGGAAAAATCGGATCTACAGTTTTCCATCCTAAAGACTCACCTACTTCCATATGATTGCGCGATGGAGGATCAGCGGGGTTGGCATCAGTCGGAACTCTGTCGACATAAAGGTTGACTTTAAGATCTAGAGCAATTTTCCAAAGACACCTACGAGCTCACAGACGTCTTCGCGGGCAGAGTAGCCCTTCACCAGCGCTCCTTGAACAGATTCAGAATCGACCAGAAGGAGCGACCAAGATTCTGCCAGGTGACCCTCGAACGTCTTAAGTGCCACGACCGTAGCAAAGAGCTCGACCATTGCGATCTGTGATTTTCTCGGCAACCACTTCTTGATCAGAGATCTGTCGACCTCGCAACCAAATTGGAGCGGAACCTCGCCTTTCTTGAAGAGGACGCCGCCGATCCACGGCTTCAGAGGAGAGCCAGGCTTGCCATCCGGAAAACTACCATCTGTGAACAAAACATAGTCCGCAGATCGCGGTCTCGTTTCAAGGATGGGCCGAGGCGGTCCCTCGACAATGAGCCATCTCCAGTGTTCTAGAGAAAGGACGATCGCCTTGTTCAGCGCAGTGTGGTTGAACTTTTGTATACTGTCTTTCTGACAATGATCGCAAAAATGCTCTTCCAATCTTTCCCCAGAGCTGAGAAGCTCCGAACATCAGCTTGCCTCTGAGCTTGCCTGCTTGACCTGGTGGAAAAACTTGAACTTCCAGTATCGCGTCGATCTCTTCCAGGAGCTCATCTTTTCGCGCCGGCTTGATCCTGAGATGCATAGCTGTCAGGTCATAGGTGACCCCTAGTATAGTGGGGTCCTGGCACAGCTGGAGCTTCTTGGGGTCGAACTGAGCGCCCAACCACCAATGAACTTTCTGGGCAACTTCGAAAGCCGAGGAGCACGTGGCCTCTGGTTCGAACCCGTACTTGTCATCGTAAAAATTGAACGCAGCTACCAAGAACAAACGTCTGAGGACGTCCGTGATCGCCGCAGACCTCCTGTTGTAATTATAAACAGCAGCCACCAGACCAAAAGAATGACCTATCATAGCAAAGAAGGCGATCTTGCCAGACGAAGGTTGTTTCAGAGCGATCACACTCCACCTTCTTTGTTGTGGCAGAACGGCGATCTGGCGGTAAGCCTTTCTTTCGTCCAGAACCCAGCCCTGAATGTTGGAGCCGGCTGCTGCGTGAGATCTGAGCCAACGTAGAGCTGCAACGTTCACATCAGTCGAGGGGAGCTCAATCTTCTCGGTGATGAACGTGGCCATGTTGACTCCGTTGACTGTGGCACTATCCACTCCTCTGACCTTATTCTTTTGGACGACCTCAAATCTCTGGGTCGGGATCCAGTTCGTAGTTCCCAAAAATTGGCTGACCTCCTCAAACGAGAACATAGGTCCAAATGAAGATCCTTCACTCACATCCTCCATAGTGGCTTCCCAGATCTTCTCGGTGTTCTCGGTGACTTCGCATCTGTTGACATTCTTTATGACCTTGTCAGAGAACTCCCAGGCCCTGTTGCAGAGCTCGTCCACTGGGAGGGGCTCTTCGGCATTCTGGATGCGAGACCATCGCCTAGAGCGCTGGATCGAGCCAACGATAGGGAACCCTTGCAAAAGATCGGACACGAGCTTGTGATCAATGCATTTGGCTGCCTGGAGCATCTCGCGCCAGAGAGCAATGTGAGTGACCTTGCCGAGCTGTGGGGCTTGGCCATCAGGTGCTCCACGTAACAGGCGGCGCAGGTGCAGATCAGGCACTGCGCAGAGGATCTTGTCTGTCACGGGCAGGAGCACACGTGCACGAGCTTCCCAATACTGTAGAGCGCCTGATCTGTGAGCGAGCACATGACCGGGCTGTGTAGCAACCATGGCGAGCGCCTCCTGAAGATCTGGCTCAAGTGCTGGCTCAAGGGTGAAGGGGTGGCGAATGTTCAAGGCCACCTTCACCGCCTGGCCTGGCTCAAGTTCCACCGCGAGCAAAGGCGGGAGAGCCGAGCGCTTGAGCTGGTAACCAGCAGCAGATGCTTTCTCAGCAGTGAGCTGCTGCTTGTGGGGCTTCCAAGGCAAGTCCTGGCCGACCGGCCGCTTGCGATCCCCAGGGGCCGTGACCATGTCAAAAGTCGCAGCCAAAGGATCTTGGGTGGCAGGGAAAATGGTCTCCGCCCACGCACTGCACAGCGCGGGGGGATAGACCTGCGCCAACTTCGTCTTGTAGACCTTCTTGTTGTCGATGATCACGGTGCCGACGAGCGGCTCATGGACGTGAGGGCGAACATCACTGTCGCACTCAAGAGCCAGAGCTTGAAGATCTGCCGAAGAAAGCAGAGCCGTAGGCTTCTTGTGAGGCGCCCCAAAACGGCACATATCGAGCACAAAGCGCCTAACCCCAGGCAACGCCTCTAGAGCTTGCATGGGGGGCATCAACCACAAGAACGAAGTTGCTGGGTTCTCAACTGACCATCGAATCCCTCGAGCGTGGCACAACTGAGCCAACTCGACAGTGAGCCTCAAAAATTGGTTGCCCATTTCGAGCTTTTTCTGATCCATTTCGCTGAGCCCGTGGCGCCCCCACAAGTGCTGCCGATCACGGAGCGGCGGGGGTCCGCCATCATTTTTGCGGGCAATGCTGAAAGAAGAGCATGGTGTGCCAAAATGAATAAAAATGATCAGCTTCTCCTTGATCAAAAATTTCACATGACGAAAAACTGCAGGATCCAAAATATCCACTGGTTCCAGGACAAAATTGTTGGGTGAGATCTCGATGGGGGGCAAAATCGGCACCCCGCGAGCACTGACGGCTTGCGAGAGCCCGGCCTCCCCAGCAAAAATTTCTAGAAAAACTGGCCCTGTCGGCCGCTGCATCGAACCCCAAAACGGTGAGGGGAGAACATTCAGGGCAGATCGCCCTTCAACCGTCCTCTCCGCACTGGCATGCTGTTTGGGCTGATCAGCCGTTCAGTGGTTGCCCACCATGGAGTGGGCGGATCCGCACACCATGCAGAGGTGCTTGAACCGGCACTTGTCGCCCAGAGCGCAGCCCATAGAAGAATTGAAGTAATGGCAGCGCTTGGGGCCAGAGACCGCAGAAGCCGCTTGTGAAATCGCCTTCCACTCGGACTCAGGGATCCGCTTGTCCTTGTCGACCTTGGTGTCCTTCTTCTTATCGAACTGGTCCTTGCGGACAGGCTTGACCTCTGTGGCGTCCGGCTTGTTGCCCTTGTTCTTGTTGCGCTTCTTCTTGCGCTTGGAAGGTGACGGAGCAGCGACACCGCCTTCGACCACTTGATCTTGGGGGTCCGACCGTTCCGGCTTGGTACGATCGACCCTTGCCAAGACTGCCTTGGTGCGAGCATCATTCCAAAGATACTTGTGGTTCTCGAGGACCTCTAGCAGCGCCAGCTCAAAGGTGCTGTAGATCTCACGCTGTTCTGCCTGCAAACGGTTGACCTTCTTCCTGATCAAGGAGTCGGCCGCGAGCAAATAGGGCAGTCCCGGGCATTCAGCTCGGAACTGCTCGAGCTCTTGCATGTACCGGAGAGGTCCGGCCTTCCTTGAGTAGGTGCAAATGTGCAGGTATTCCAGAGCCATAAAGAAGGCGTGAACCCGGTGCAGCAAAGTGTGAACATCAGTGACCTGATCAGGTTCATCCACCTTTGAAATAGTGAGGAGATCCTCTGCATTCTTGGTGAGGCCTGACTTCTGGATGATACTGTCGGCCCTGGTGCGGATCTCGGCCACCGTGTAGAACGGCACCATCCCATGGACCAAGAAATCGCGGCTGAGCTTCTCCACGAACTTCTTATGTGGTGCCTTAGCATCCAAGAGGATCACATCGGGGTGCGCTGTGACAAAGCGCGACCTGAACTCTGCATGATCTTCTTGAGCCATCTCAGGGATCTTGGTGGGATCCTCTTCCATCCTGGCCCTGCGCGTGGCGAACTGCCCTTGCAAAGCAAAGCAGGAATGCCACACTGCGGCGAGCTGCATCAGCGAGAGCTCCTGGGCAGCTGCATCGGCGCCCAGTGTAGATGTTGGGAGCAGTGTCTGCAGAGATGTCTTAACGGCCGTGGCCGTATCACCAAGCATGGCGAAGACCTCCACGCTGAGCAGCCCGCCATCAGCCGCCGCGCGGCATAGCTCAGATCTGAGAGCCAACCGCCCAAAGATCTGGCGCAGCGCGATCTTGGGTGTATGCGCCTCGTCGGCGTACGCGGTGCGATCCACCATGATACACACGAGCGAGTGTGCTTGACACCAGGGAGGTTCGGGCCGAGAGCTGATAGCACGCAGATCAACGTGACCACCAACCGACGGCCGTGAACTGTGCAGAATCCAGATGCAACTTACTGATCAGTCGCAGGAAACATGATCATGGAAAAATAATGCCGCCAATAAAATCATGTAAAATCAGTTAAGATCAAAAATCATGTGGAGGAGGAAAATAAATGAAAAAGGAGGAAGGAGAAGCAAACTGGCACATATGATCAATGTGGTGCAGTAAGACGTCTCAACCACTCCATGATACAGATCGCCCGGATGATTCAGCGGCAGGACGGTTGATCACCCTCCACTGCCGGCGAGCACTTTCTCTTTTTCCGGCAAGCCGAACATAAAATCAAATGTCAGCTTTGGATTTACAAAATTGGCAGATCATGCCAGGTGCCTGGGTTCCTACCGACACCGCATCTGCCATTTTCAGTCTGCCACAGATCGAGGCTGACTCATTGACCCTTCGGTCAAAAATATGGCAACGAAAATCACAGGCCTGGAGAGCTTTCTCAGGCAGGGAGGCTTTGACGATGAACTCGATGACCACCGGTTCCGTCACCTCTTCATCTTCTTCCTCCACAACGAACTCCTCCGGATTCGGAGTCCAGCTCTTCCGGAACTTGTCGGCCATTTCTTTGACCATGGCGACGGAGAGCTCTTTCCTTTGCCTGGCATACTTCAAAACCAGCTGACTGGGATCTTTCCAGTTCGCCTGAAGACCGACGATTTTGTCGTCGACCCTGGCTTTCACAGCTTCAGCCAACATTGTGACCCTCATGGAGTGCCAGGTGACCTCGCGAACTGCGTCTTCCAGCCCACTGAGCTCGTTGACCGCGACCAGCTCGAGGTGCCGAGCTTCCATCAGGCCTTGCAGCAAAAAGCTCTTGAGCCAGGAGAGCCCTCTCGAATAGGTGATGGGCGAAGGGTTGAACTCCTTCTCATTCTTGAGCTCGCCAATGAAATAGTCGCGATCAGTCACCATGGGCTGGAAGATCTCCCAGCCCATCTTCAACCACTCTGTCCCAGAGATTGAGCACGCTGGGACTGCAAACCTGGTGCCCCGCTTCTTGCGATCCACTTTCGTCTGCCAAACCACTCCGAGCAGCACATCGTCCTTCATCTGAAGAGATGTAGGGGAGACGTGGACCCCGTCGTCAAACCTGAGCGAGGCGTAGATCAAAATGAGAACCCACCATGTCATCACCGCCGCCGCTTTCCTGTCCTCGAGGATCAGGCGGGCGAGGAGCACCTCCAAAGCAACGATCAGCTTAGGTGGCAAGGGAACTGCTTCCTTGAGCTCTTTGCCCCGCTCAGCATGGACCTTGTCGATGAGAGCCTTGAAGCGCGTGTCTCCCATTTCGGGGCACGCCATAGCCAGCCTCTTGCAGATCCAGCCGACCGCATACTTGAAGGAAGGCAGAACTGCCGGGCCACACCCCTGATCGGAGAGGTAAATGGCGTATTTCATGATGGCCACTATAGTGGGTGGATAAACTCTGAGGCCTTGAGCAACAGCCCACTCCTCAAACTTTTCCCAATTCCGAACATTCTGACGGATCGTTCGGAAACCACCAGCTTCGAAAGCGAGCGCCTTCAGCCGCGCGGCTTCTGCTGGTTGCAGCCCTGCGCATTTGGCAGGGTCATTGATCGCTGCAGCCGAGCCGGCACGTTGGCAAATCTGCTGGAGCCGCGGGCCCCACTTCTTCTTCTCCCCGCCCTCAGCTTCTTGAATCGAAGCGACTTCGGCGCAGGATCCTGGGCCGGCCGGCGGAGGGTCGATCGCCGTTTTCAGCGGCACCTCGTGCTGCACTGCGCCAGCGGGCCGTTTAGACCCAACCCGCGGCGGCTCAGCACAACCGTAGCCCAGATCAGCGGCAATTTCGGCTCGGACCTTCTTGGCCGATCTTGCGACCATCGCGGCCAGCAAATTGACCATGTCAAGTCTGAGCAACATCTGATCTAGGATCTCTTGATCGCCAGTAAGAGCCGGGAGCAATGCTGAGATCTTGGCATCAGGCGTCTAAGCGTCGTCCCCCGACAAGGCGAGCCAATACTCGACATGATCAAGTCCCAGATGCCGCAGGACAAATCTAAAACTATCATCAAAAATCGGTAGGCATAAAAATCTGTGAATAGAACGATCCATGCTGAAATCAGGGGTGAGATCTGCCTACGTGGCCGCTGAGCTGTCTTGATCAAACACTGCTGAGCACCCACAACAATCAGTGAACTGCACGTCGATCGACATGCTGAGGATCTAGCCTGCAGCGCGGCGCAATGAGTGAGATCCACCCATCGGCCGTGGCAGGGTCCCGGGATCTGGGACCGGGGGGGATCTCCCCTATCATGAGTATGCGTGTGGAATCCATGGGAATGGATCAATCGACCATGGAAGAACACCGCACTTCATGATGAACATCATTGAATGAAATACACTCGAATAAAAGATCAAGAATCCATCTCTAGACCCTCATGCATGAACATGACCCTGGGTAGATCAACCAACAAGGTGCCATGAACATGGGGGAAAGAGACAACCAGTAAGAGAAAGTTAAGGGATCCAAACTTAGCTCGAACTGGGTCCTACGGGCGAGGGTGACCTACATGAACAGACCCGAACTTAGGGAGGAATGGGGGGATCAACACAAACCGACCCGGGGAGCAGGATCCTAACCTACTGAGCTGGCATGATCAACCGGCTACAGTATGCTCACCCGATCGGGTGTTGAAATAAGACCCCAATCCCTTCTCCCTCGCTGTCGCAGCCAGTGAAAGAGAACGGACACTGGGAGATCAGGACAGCTGAGCCGCAGGACAAATTAAATCAAAATCGAAATAAAATTGGCCAATGGTTTTTCTCGTCCCTGTCGGACTGCATCATTGAAATGAAAAGCCGCTCCGCCGATCGGCGCACCGATCTCGCGCGCGGAGTTGAAAAACTCAAGATCGATCCATCCACGTGCTGATGTTGAAGAGCAATTCAGGAACGATGGACACGACCAGGAAAGAGCGTCGGCCACTTCTAGATCATTCTGGCATCGGAGGCGAGAAGCTCTTTGGCCCTGGTGCTGCTGCCGAGCGCGCCTGACCTTCAACATGCTGAGCCGGCTCCACCTCCTCGATCACGGCGGTGGTGACATTGCATGATCTGCGCATCATCTCCTCGGCAAAGATCGCCGGTGTCAGGCCAGCTGTCGAGCGAGCAAATCTGCGGCCTTCCCGTGCACGATCGCGCTCTGCATCGTCAACATGGCCTGCTTCCCCTTTGCTGAGCACATTGATCTGACGGGTGCTGAACGAGCGGTGGTTGAGCTCCATGCCAGTTTGTCGCCTGACCGCCACCACAGTACCTTCGCCTGTGGGATCCTCCTCGTTCACCTGGACCGCCTCGCTGCTAGTGAGCCATGCCTCGGCTGTCAGAGAGGGAGGGCCGATCGGCGCTGGCTTCGACTCCTGATGAGTCATTTCAGCAAGGGCGCGAACGGTCACCACTTCCGGAGCTCTCACAAAAAGCTTGGAGCGAGCTTGGACGTGGAAATTCCCTTCTTCCAGACCATCCACGAAGACAACCAAGGAGCCAACGTCATCTTCATCCTGAGCCATAGACTTCTTCCACCAGCCTTCGTGAACTGCCGCAAGCTGAGCGAACTGCTCGGTCTGCTCTGGCCCTTCCACACGGGCCTTGTTTTCACGGACCGATGTGATAGTCCTGATCAATGTCGGACCTGAAATATGGGACACCGTGAGCCATGTGCCCGGTACAGAGGTGCGAGAGCACTTCAAGTCCATCCGGTTGTTGGCGTCACGATAGCGGAACTCCAGCCTATCTGCATCGTTTCCGACCGCATCGATCGATGCTCTGGAACACACCCGCAGCTCAAATCTCGAGCGAGCAGAGTCGCCCGCTACCACAGAGCCGCCCGGGCCCAGAGCATATGTGCGGCCCCCACATTCAAAGCTCATGACCGACACCCTCCAACCAACGAAGACCGCCACCACGATCGACAGGCGGGGTTTTCCCTTGTTGACCTCCCTGACGAAGAACTCGTCCACGAACTGGGTCTGGACGGTCAAGTCGGTGTCGGATCTAAAACCCCTCAAGACCCAGTGAAAGAGGATCTCGTTGCCATTGTAGATCTTGATGTCGGTGTAGGATGCGGATGTATCCCGCAGCATTGGCCATGAAAATGGCTGGAATGCAGGATGGGAAAGGGCTTGAGCTGCACCTGCATCCCATCCTGCGCATGTGTTCCCCGTATCGGCTTCCACGGCGATCGCCAAAACAGCTTTGATTCCATCCAGCGTGTAGTTGGCGAAGAGCGATATGTGAAAACCCGAACTGGGAGGCATGACTTGGTCCCTCTCCGTGAGGACATTGATCGATGATGCCGCATTCGACATGATCTCACTGACAAGCCATGTCTGGAACGGCGACACCATACGATCGTCACGGGAGTCGACCACAATGATGGACGTGTCCTCCGCATCGTCCGTCTCTCCGATCGGCTCCAAGAACTTGGGCATCTGGACCACATAGGGGTTATGGGCTGAACTCTGCCCGGCCCATGATCTGTATCCATACCCCCAGTTGCCGCCACGAGCTTGGCCAGATCCAGTTCCGCGACTCATGGCGTGCGAGGGTGACTGCCCAGGCCCGAGCTGAAAATGGAGAGGATTGATCAATCTTGAGCCAAAATGGCATCAGGATTGATCAATCCTGATATGCTCAAACGTGATCACTCTAAATGATTGAACGATCGTTCAACCTGCACTTCACAAATTACATCCAGATCTTTCATAAAATAAAATGAACTCTTCGCAATCGCTTCACGGATCTTCCAAATCAATTGAACTCTTCGCAATCGCATCACTGATCTTCCTGAAATAAATAAAATAATCATCCAATCTCAAGTCAAAGAATCAAGAGCTTCACGGATCTTCCAAATAAATTGAACTCTTCGCAATCGCATCACTGATCTTCCTGAAATAAATAAAGAGATCATCCAAACTTAAATCAAAGAATCAAGAGAACAAATCCAGAGCTGCCAATGGTGTGGGGATGAACTATAGATTGCCCCACTTATCCCAACCTACCAGACCGTAGATAAGTGAACATATATACTATATACGGATATACGGTATACATTCTAAAGTGGTAGAAGTCCAACCAGCTGAATCAATCTCCCCGCGGGCTCTTTGAGGCCACATCATCTGTCATTTGTGAGGCAAGGCACCCAATGGTGGCACTCTGCAAGTACTCAAAATGCTTCGCCTGGTGGCTAGTGTGCAACACTTTGTGGCACTCATCGGTTTTGTGTTTCATTAAGTGGACATAAAGGAATCCAAGCGGTAAGACTCTGGCTGTGGTCGATAAGAGCAGCAGCATGTTGTAAGAAGAGTCCTGCCCACAAAAAAAAAAGCGAAGAAATCTCCTGACCGAGGTGGGTAGGGTGTAAAATCTTTCAAGCCAGTGGTTCCTGGTACAGGCAGCAGTCTAGCTCTCTGTCGACTGACATACATTATTCATCATTATTCATGACAGGACCATTCCACAGCATAGTTTGAGTGCAGAATTCATGTGTCATGTCACTTGGTATCAAATGACATGTTGTCATAGTAGAATATATTGTTCCTTGTCCTATCGGATGGCATAGTATCGCATGTGGGTCGCCCCTGTATCAAAGGGATCCTGAAGAGTTCCACTGCAAAGCTCTATGCACAAGCCTAGGATATGATTGCAGACCTTTTCGATAGATCGAACTGTCTCCTATTCGTTTCGCACACTCCTGGTTATCTCCGGCTTCTCTTTTTTCCTATTTAAGGTGGCGCTGTTGATCAGGACTTCTGCTAACAAGTTTGGATCATGGGTTGGGGGCCATGGCGCTGGATATACGTATCTAAATTTCGATAGGTGGCTGTGGGCAGTGGGTTTTGACCTGTAGCCATCCACATATGGCAGGGCAAATACACGCCAGTTTAGTCCACGTATGAAACACTCCAAGCCTTCGCCTTAGTAGCTTAAGATCTGGTTTGTGTGTGTGTGTATGTGCGTTAACTCCTAGAGCATCGGAAGTGGTTACAGAACTCTGTCGTTCAATTTTGCAGCATGAGGCAGAGAGGATATGTAAGACTCTATGGAACCTCCTGTGGCCACAGTGCAAAGTCAAAAGCTGTGCCTGCCTTTGAGATTCAAGTGATTCAAACAAAGTTTCTTGCAATATCGATGTAGAAGACAATGCTAACATGGATGTGAACGTTCACCAAGGGTCAGAGCGTGGCCCTGTTTAATCATCAACACTCGATACTCGATGTTCTACTTTATCGATTTCGATGGATTTGAACTGACCTTTCTCAACCTACCCATCAGTGCTAGTGATACTAGTGTGAGCGTCAGCTTGTCTGAACCCATCTGACTTCACAGTGTCTTATTCGCAATGTTTGAGAGATGAGGGAGAGAGAGAAAGGCATGTGTATACATATATATATACATATATATATATATATATGTGTGTACATATATATATATATATGTATATACATATGTGTGTATATTCTCAATTGATTGGTAACGGGTCCACCTGTGAACCTAAGGTGTCCTCACCTTGATACCTATGGCGTCCTCGCCAACTTCTATGAAATTCCTATGGCTGCCACGCCAATCCCAAGACTTCAAGCGGCCACGCTTGTTTTCATGGCTCGAAGCGATCCCGCCACGTCCCACCCGCTTTGGGCCGCATTGTCAGCACACATCCGGAACTTCTCAAGGGTGACCAGGCTGTCTGGATGCAAAGGGTTGGAACATGTGAATGCTGGATTGACACTCCCAGTCTTTTAATTCGAAAGAATTTCCTGCATTCGTCATGTTCAGAGAGAACTCCAAAACTTCCAAACCAACGACTTCGGCAGATGCACCAAAATTTGACCTTGTCATGCACTTGAACCCCATCATGCCAACCCGCATGTCAGACATCTCAATGTCCATCCAAGTGTTGTGCATCTTCCAGACTTTGCCAATCAAGCTTCAAAAATCTCCGGCTTTATTTCAAAAGTCGTAGACTGCTTGATAAATCAACTTATTTGAGATTATGTGTACAAGTTATTATTTCGAGCAGGTTTCCTATTGAAATGCATCGGTTTCCGAGACGACTTGGCTTTTCTCAGAACTCTTTGAATTAGACTCCGTCCCACGAAGCCAGCGAATGCGAGTTTTGGCATCGGCTCGGGTCTTGAGAACTTGGGCTTCATCCTGCAACCTATAGTGACCAAGACGAAGACACTCTCGGAGAACCGTACTGTCCATAATCTTTGTCAATGAATCTGCCATTTGGGCCCCAGTTGGAACCCACCTAATCATCACACCAGTTGCTAAGTGTTCTCGGATCAGTTTGGCCTGCAACAGTGTACGAAATTCTGAGCATGCTGGCTGCGCAGTCCTACTGATTATATCATATAAACTCTTGCAATCAGTGCTGATGATACTTTCGGCAAGACTCATCTTTTTGCTGATTTCATGAGTGCGCATTAAGGACTCATTTGGTTCATCGCTATCGTCTTCATCTTTCAGTGCGGTGAAAGCAGGTGGAAGGCGCAACAAGGTTTGGTCACCCAACTGCCATTGACATGAATTATCAACTAACCATGCCCAAAAGAGTCTAGCCCAGGCTAAGGTATCAACTGCACTTGCTAAGGCCATTGCCTCTGCTGACAGCGTGCTCACTGCTACTTTCTGTATCTTGCGAGAGGACCACAGGATTGGATTGACCGGGCTACTCTGATTTTCTCCAATGCTTTTATGTGCTGTCATCAAAAGCATTCCTTTGTGAGAGGAGTGATTCTTGTTGGAAGCAAAGGCCGCATCAGAGAAAGATACAAAACGAATCTCATGCAGTGGTATCGGTTGGATTCGCAACGCTGTGTCTGCATGTCTCTTGGCCTCTTGTAGAGTTCGATTTCCATCCATCAAAGTTTGAACAACAGCATGATTGATTTGGCTCTGAAGAAATGACAATCTACTTCCCAAGTCAGGTCTACTGTTTGTTGAGGCATATTGCAAACTTCCAATTAGCCCACGCAATTGTTGACGCTCATCTTCAGTCACAGGTTGTTGAGGATCATGTCGACGTTGAGGTTGTACATGTATTGGTTCAATGGCTTTTACATATTTTGATTGGTCCACTGTAATAGAATAGTCTTGATGTTGTTGAATATGTAGCCCTGTGAAAATGAAGTCTCTGGTTTTGCGACTGCCAAAAGGATATTTCTCTTCAAGCAACTTCAGTTTTGCATGAAATTCAGGTGTACCACAACACAGCCCATCGTCAACGTGTATGCCAATCAGTCCACACGTTTTGCCCTTCTTGTCCTGCAGTGTAAAAAGGCATGGGTCAAAGGGAGATTGAGTAAATTGTAACTCCAATAATCCCTTTTGGAATTCACGAAACCACAAAAGCGGAGCATCAACTCTTCCGTATGCACCTTTGAGGAGTTGTACAATCTCATGATCAGCTAGCTTCATCTTGGTGCGCAGTTCAGGCGGAGGTTCTAAACCTAGCTGACGAGAATCATCACTCCCTCGCAGGAATGCAGTGCGAATATCAAAGCTTCCAATATCCCAGCCAGAGCTTGCAGCAAATTGGAGAATGAGCATTCTTGCCAGTTTGGATAGTGTTGGACTATCTCTGTCAAGTTCACAAAGTTGTGGATCCTCATATCCCAATACAATCAATCTGGCCTTTGGAGTTTTCGTGGTCTTATTGATCTCCCCCATGTCTTTCCATGTCAACAACCAACGACAGCGAAGCACATTCTCCTTTGGGATTTGTTGCCTGCAAATTCGCTGAATGGTTCCAGTGTCAAGCCATGACTGCAACTCTTTGTTCTTGGCAGCATCAAACAACTTGCGGTCTTCGTTTGACAGATCTTTAAGTTTGATCTCACTACGTTGTTTCTTGGCGGCCGACACAAGAAGTGCTACTTGTTCTTCCTCATCAGTTTGACACATCTTTGAGATCTCATTGACATCCAATTCAATTTGCATCGACCAGCATTGATCACTATTTACCTGTAAGGCTTCACAAACCAGCTCATCATCATCATCGTCAGGTACAGGAATCTCAATGTGATCATTTTCATGTTGTATGTTCTCTTCAAGGTCTTCGGTGTTAACAATTGAAGGACTGCCAATTGATGGTTCAGGCTCAGTGGAATCTCTTCTGGAACCAGGCTGCGACAAGACTTCAGGATTTGCCCCTTGCGTTGGAGCAGGCATGTCACCAAAACTTTCGTTCAACTCTGGCCTACCTATCGGTTTCTCCTCTTTTGGATTGGACCATGTTTTCTCGAGGGACACTTCTTCTACAGCGGACAGTGGTCTGACTTGTTCAGGTGCTCCACGATAAAGTCGATTTCCAAAAACTGCCCACACACATGTATTTCCTTCTTGTTGGATTACCCTCATAGGACCTATCCATCTCTTATTATCCCTCCATAACATTATCCAATCCCCTGGTTGATATCGTCCCCTATTAGGTCTTGTTCTTTGAAGGAGAGCTCTCCGACAGGCTTGATCATTGTCCACTTTGACAAACGCTTGACGTGCATGTTCCCGCCTGGACAATTCTGCTCTAAAGCGGATGCCTTCTGGACTGTCAGTTCTGGCCAACTCATGTGCTGAACAGGTGTCATCACTGACAACTGAACCAGGTTGTCTCTGAAGTTTTCCAAAAACCAAAACTTCAGGTGGATATCCACGATGTCTGGACCACTGATTCTTTGTTTGAGTTGCATACACCAAGGCCTGTTCAAGCTGATCATAAGACGTAATGGGATCTTCTAAATCCATCTTTGTCAGAATTTGTTGTAAAATCCCTCCATGGCGTTCGCAACGACTATTCTGCCAGTGAGCTTCCGGTGGAATAATACGAAGTTTGATTCCATGTTTCTGTGAAAAGTCTTGTATAGTGTCATCACAGAATTCACCGGCAGCATCTAAAATCAATTGACCAGGTGGTCCAGCCCACAACATCCAACCTATTGTAAGAGCTCTGAGTGCATCTCCAGCTGTTCGGGAAGGGGCACAATAGGCGCTCTGAAATGCAGTGCTGTGATCAATCATGTGATAAAAATGAAATTGAGCCCCTTGAGCATTGGTCCAAGTGATGCCATCCATTGCAACAATGTCCCCGAAATCAAGTGGTTCTTTGATTGCACTGGGTCTTGGAATAGTAGGTGTTTGCGATTCCTGACATGTTGAGCATTTGATATCTGGTACAGCTTTGAGGATTCGTTCATCGCAATTAAGCTGCTTGCACATGTATGTCAGTTTCTGGTGGCCTGGGTGGCCCATGTTCCGATGCAGCTTTAGAAGCCATTGTTGTTCTTCAGGAGATAGTTCAAGGAACTTGGGTCCATGTTTTTGACATGTTAAGTCCACTACTATCCTATCTAACTTCTCACCTGCATCAGTACCTGTTTCTAACCTTTCTGAGATCGGCAGCACGGCCTCGGATGCCAACGGATTTCCACGACTTCTTTTGAGTCGATTCTCATCTTCAGCTACACTTGAACCCTCGCCAGCTCTTTTGTGAGAAGCCCCTTTCACTGCAGATGGTTCATTTTGAGCATCATTTTTCGCCACATCACTGGCTTCCGGCCAGGATTCATATTTTGGTCTGGCAAAAATGGTTATGTTACAGCGGGCTGCTGTACTCTTGCGGCGGAGTTGGCGATAAGACAGGCGTTCCCAATTCTCCCATTCAGGCTCAACCACAACATCTTCAAACCGCCTACGAATGCAGATCATTCTTCGCCATGGTGCTTCTCCGGGAATCAGTCTAGTGTTGGGACCTAACATTCGATCAGTGCCACGACAAACCACCACATGACGGACGACATGATTGGGACACAACGTTCGAACAGCTTCCAGAATCTCTCCCTGTTCCCAAACGACAACTCCGACCCTCGGTGCGGCAACATCTACAGCTTTCATGACATCCAACCATTGCACATTTGGATGTCGGAGCACAATTTGCATCGGTGAGCTCTTCTGTCCCAAGCGACGGCGCTTGGTGGGATGATCTTCCGGTCCGAATTCACTGACTTCATTGGCCAAAACTTCATTGGGATGCAGGTGATTTCGCTTCTGCAAAATTTGACATACCTGCCTAGCGAACTTTCTTGGATAGTTTTCGGTGAACTTTGACACTGACATGCTCTGATGATTGACTTGGGTGCTCCCAGCGATTTGGTAATGCTCATGTAACCCTTGACACTTCTGCCCATCCAGATTTTGTTTCAACTCCACTGATGTTGTACACACTTGAAGACGTTTTCGAATCGGCATCCCAGTGACAGGTTCTTGCAACTTACCAACCCTACAAAGGTCAAAAACGCTTGGGTGTGCTACTGACAGCAAAGGACCTAAGCATGGGAGTTTGAGCATGGCTGATCCATCAGGCTGTTCCAAGTGAAAGTGCTTTGTCATTGCTACTTGATGTTCACACAAAACCACCCCAAGAGCTACTTGCCACAAGCGTTGTCGCCGATCATCCAACACCTTCTGTAAGGCTTCCAGCGATCTTGACATGTTCATGGCTGACCATCGACACCATGGTCCACACTCAGGAGAATACCACACATGTTCTGGCTGTTCCGCGCACAAATATGCAAACAACTTTCTTCGACCTGATGGTGTGCTCAGATCGCCAGAAAACATCCCAAACCTTCGTGCTTGCATTCCCAGGTTGTGACATTGTTTTGTCAATTCACTTTCGGATCCACACATGATTTCATAAAGCTTCATCTTTTTCCCTGTTGGCTTGATGATTTGTTGAACACTGGACAATTCTTTGCGAAGACTCTGAATCAATCTTTGACACTCTTTGTGAAAAGTGGGAACTTCGTTGGTTGATGACGCAAATTCAAAGTCCATCAGTTCAATTGGTATTTCCTCACAACCCTTGCCATCATTCTGGGATGCAATCATACTTTCGGCAGCTAGGCTGAATTGTCCTATGACTCGGTCTTTGGCTGAATCAGAAGTCCTTGTGTCGACAGCTGCTGAAGGTGTGAGATCACCTGTGCCAGAGCTTCTTCCACACGCCCCATTCGGCTCTCCATCTCGGTTTGGTTTGACTTGATCCCTGACATTTGCTCCCACTCGGAATCCTCCTCCTCGTCCACTGGTTTGGCCATGCTGTGACTGATTCGATGACTCTCCTCCTTTTTCTTGCTGCACTCTTTGGTCTTGACACTCTTTGTCGAGGTCGGGAAATCCTCTTGGATCATCAATTTGACATACTGGAAGAAACGGCGATGAGACAGCTTCTCGCTGTCCTCGAAACGAGTCAGCATGTAGTTGGTCCAGTCCTTGTCTTGAAAGGCCTGAGCAAATGTCTGATTGACCTTGGCCTTGCCAAAATCGATCTTTGTCTCGGCCAATGTGGCCAAAGGAATCTTCTCGATATCCTCCACCTGGTTCTTTCCCAGGTAAGCTTGGAACTGCTTGTGCAAGGCCATGGCGTCGGGGCTTGCACGGTATTGCACAGGGAGACACGTTTGAGCTTCCGGATGCTGCTGACGATCTTTCTGACGCAGACGGCTGGGCTGGTTCTGACTCTGATCCCTGCTGACGATGTGGTTGACACTGCTTTTCATGGACCTGTTTGCCTTCTACCTTGGTGATATGGGCTTGACATGATGACCTTACGTCGGCTTCCAACTGTTGAAGCTCACTCTCATTCTTTCCGTTCACAAGGCAATCGGGTGCACCCTTCATGGAGAATTCATCACCAGAGCTAGTCGGTCGACCTGCCATTGGTGTCTGTGCTTCAGCTTGGCAAATGGTGCTCTCTTGCGTTTTCCCCCATAAATCATTTATATTCATCATCATTAAGTTCTTTTCATTATGATACACAGGGATATATCGCTTGAGGACCTTACTCCAAAGTGTGCATTCACTGGCATCAATCACAGCTTGAATGGTCTGCAGGAAATTGCTCGAGAGGAGGAAAGGTGTCTTACCCGGCACCACTGCGACACGGAACCATTGTCCATGCAAAGGAAAATGAACTGCCACCTTGCTCTGCAGAGTCTGATGATTGCCAAAACGAAAAATCAGGTCTACCTGTTGGCGCTTGAGCTGGCTTCGGATCTGAGGTTGCAACTGTTCCAACAATTCTTTCAACTGGTCACTACCAATTACTGATTGTGATGCACCTAGATCGACAACACCGGTGGTTCCGGTAGAGCAGAACAAGCTGTGACACTCGGCGGATGCATCAACTTGGCAAATCGGCTTGACCAGGGTTGGTCGGCTCTCACGCAGCTTACTTGTTGGAGACAACTTCCTGGGCGTGTTGGACATCACCCCTGACAGTTTATATTTTAGCCCCTCAGTAAACCGATTACCCCTTGACATCCCACTTATTACCCCAAAACACCATTCCATGTTGTTCCGAGTTTCAGTTGGGTCGTGCCATGGTTCCATGTCATCCAGAAAGCTGGCTATGCCGGTGTCATCATTGGGCTCGACAACGGCAACGGCGGCTGCTTCATGGTCTATGACTACTGAGGTGGGCACCACATTCTTACCATCACTGCTCGAGGCTTGGTTCAGAGGGCATTCGGCCTTCCAATGACCGGTCGCTCCACAGCGTCGGCAGGCGCTCTCAGCAATCCTTTGTGCCAGAGATTTGTATCGAAACCCTTTTCCCTTTTGCTTGCCAAAACCTTTCTTGCCAAACGAACCCTTGCCTTTGCCACTACTCCAGAAACCTCTAGAGCGAGTCTTCTCCACAAGGCGTTTTCTGGCCTCTTGGTATGACGAGAAAAAGGCTGACAATTCTCGATCTTCCTGTACACTGTCGACTACTGCATTTTCGAACTGCACAATCAAGGCTGCGTCTTCATCATCATGTAAGCTAGGATCAATCTCATCCTCATACCAATCCTCTCCAAACCTTGAGCCATCATCATGTTGATCATCGCATTCTTCAGCCACAAATGCAGTGTTGTCATATGTTTTGAGAGACTTGTCCTTCTTCCCAAAAGCATATTCTTGAAAGAAAGAGGATCCTAACATGCGAACTGCAGCAGAAACACGTGTCATCTTCAATTCACCAGAGTCCTCTGCCCCTGATTCTACCAGAATTCGCTTTTTGTCCTCCCCTGTCAATCGGCTACCCCGCAGAGTAATGTAGGCCTGCAATTCGGCCAGCGACATTTTCTTCGCCAGAAGTTCTGTCCAAGCCACATCGGCTCGGGCCAAAAACGAATCTGCTGTCTCGTCCGGCTTCTGAACACACCTGAACAAGGCCTTCTCAGCAATCTCGAAACGTTTCTCCAGCTCTACCTGACCAAATGAACCTCCTACCAGTGATACAATTGTCTCAATCCCTTTGCGGTCACCAGTGAAAATTTCAGTTTGGTGAAGCTGTAGCTTCTGAAATGCTGAACCCTTGGTGTTGAGCACGATACGAGTGGCTAACTCAACCAGTTTACCTTCAGGCCAAGCTTGCAACAACAGTCGAATCTTTTGACTCCATGTCTCTACACTATCCACTCCCGGGTCATACGTCGGCACCAATTGCGCCAACTGAGTTTGAACGCTGTCGCGTTGTCCTTCACCTGAAGCAGCTGTTGCCCCATCAGGTATAGTAGCTTGCCCTGACATGTCGGCCAGGGCTCCGCTACCAATCTCAATTGATTGGTAACGGGTCCACCTGTGAACCTAAGGTGTCCTCACCTTGATACCTATGGCGTCCTCGCCAACTTCTATGAAATTCCTATGGCTGCCACGCCAATCCCAAGACTTCAAGCGGCCACGCTTGTTTTCATGGCTCGAAGCGATCCCGCCACGTCCCACCCGCTTTGGGCCGCATTGTCAGCACACATCCGGAACTTCTCAAGGGTGACCAGGCTGTCTGGATGCAAAGGGTTGGAACATGTGAATGCTGGATTGACAGTATATACATATATATGTACATATATATAATATACATATATATATACATATATATATATGTGTACATATATATATATATATATGTACATGCACATATATCATATATATATATACATGTATGTATGTATGTATGTATGTATGTATGTATATATATATATATATGTGTGTGCGCGCAGTCTCATAAGTGCTTTGATGCAACAGATTTCCTCCCACTCACTCCTCTGGGTCACATCGGGAAACTGCTAAAGGCTCCTGCAGTATGTTAGAAAGAAAAGCAGAAAGAAAAATCCATGAACTGAAAGATGCTGAAAGAATCTGAAAGATAAGTTCAATTTTTGGTATCGGTCTCTTTGAGCTTCGCAAAAAGCTTTGGTGCCTCACGGAGAAGCAGAGTATCTGCAGACAAAGATCGGACTGCCACCATGCCTTGAAGACAAGAACCAGCCACAAAACACACTGGCACAACTGATTTTCAAGCAGTCCCAACCTCTCTCCTGCATTTGAACATGTATGTTATTGTGAGGCCCTCACATTGCAAATTGTCATGGAAAACTTTGAATTGGCGCACAGGAAATAGAAAACTGATATGCCAACATCCAAGCTCCATCTGGTCTTATCTTAATGCCACAGTGTTAACACCGCACCTTGCCCATCACATGGAATGACTATATGAAGCTGTAAAATTCGCCCATTTTATCGAAATCCACTGGCATCTGAGGTCATGGTATAACCAAGCCGCAGAGATCACCTCGAGCGGTCACAGCCGGTTGGACATCGCAGTGCGCCTCCAATAGCCTCGAATCACACAGGTCTTTCGAAGAAATGCGAAGAAATCAGACAGGGTGGAAACCCTCTCAAACAATCAAGACAGAAACAACAGCGGGCACAAGCAGAAAATCACAAGAGATTCCTCACATGCTTTAGGATGCAATCCTCGCTCAGACAAGGATAAATCTGATTGCGCTCTCAAAGCTGAGGAAACCCCAAAGCCGGGGGCGGGGGCACCACAGCTCAGTATTCAACGAAATAAATCCACTGGATCCCAGATCCAAGATATAACCAGGAACAAAGTTGCGGATTAGAGGACCCGAGCCGTTGTCTCTAAGAAAAAGAACTGCGGCCATGTCACGGACAGGACACCTTTGGTCCCAACAACTCGCAGTTTGGCAGTCGCAAAGGTGGCTGCTGCAATTGCAAGCGGAAGGCCTGAAACCACAACTAACTAAACCATAGGAAAAAAAAATTGTTGGGCAAGTCCGCAACTTAGAATACGTCCTCAACTTCCGTCAACTACAATCACAAATTCCGCATGCCTCTTGCAAATGCTGGCAGTCCATTCCATTGGTTTTTCACGCGCGTGGAAGAAAGACTCCCTTGTCTACTCCAAGAACTCAAAGTATGACAAGCTGTCTGAGATTCAAAGTATGCCACCCCGCATACCTTTACCTTGCCCCAGTGCTCCAACAGGTGCGAGACTGCCAATGACTGCCGTGTCTGAAACTCTAACTTGCAACTGTCTTACAGCCGAGTATATGTCGCTTTGATTATAGATGAGCCAACAAGGGAGCATCGCAATTCAACAAGGCTTGCAGTCTGGGTGTCTACTAGCAAGCTGCAGCAATTTTGCACCAATGGTTCGAAGACCAAAGGTCTGGAAAACAAAGCCTTAAGTGTACCTTCAGGGGCAAACCTGTCGTCAACCTCGTCTGTCTCATCCTGCATTGGCTGCTCCTGGCTGCATGGATGTGCTGTTTGCTTCACAAATGAAACCATATGCCAAAGGTTTTCTATCTGCCTCCAATACTGTATGTATACATACATGTCTGTGTATATATATATATATACATATATATCTGTGTGTGTGTATGTATACATATATAAATATATATCCATGTGTATCTATATATATATACATATATATATGTGTGTGTGTGTTTATATAGCTAAATATATATATATGCATGTATATGTGTATATATATATCTGTATATATATATGTATATGTATACATGTATATATGTATATATATGTATACATGTATATATATATATATATGTATATATAAGTAAATATATGTAAATATATATATATGCATTAAAAAAATCTACATATATATACATATATACATACATATATATATATAAATATACATGTAAAAATATAAATGTATATGTATATAAATAAAAATGCATATATATATATGTATATATATATGTATATATATGTATATATATGTATATACATGTATGTATATACATGTGTAAATATAAATATATGTACTTAAAAATATGTATATGTATATATATATTTGTATATATATGTGTATCTATATATATATATGCATTTATATATATATATGTATGTATGTATGTATATGTGTGTATACATATTTATTTACTGATATATGTACAAACAAGAATGTAAATATTAATGTGTATGTATGTATATATATATATGTACGTACGCATGTATGCATGTATGCATGTATGCATGTTTGCATGTTTGCATGCATGCATGCTGTATGCATGTTTGCATGCATGCATGCACGTATGCATGTATGCATGTATGCATGCATGCATGCATGTATGCATGTATGCATGTATGCATGTACGCATTCATGTATGTATGTATGTATGTTTGTTTGTATGTATTTATGTATGTATCTATGTATGTAGGTATGTATGGAAGTATGTAAGTATGTAGGTATGTAAGTTTGCATGTATGTAAGTATGTAAGTGTGTAGGTGTGTATCTTATGTAATGTAATGTTATGTTATGTTATGTAATGTTATGTTGTGTTATGTAATGTAATGTATGCATGTATGTATGTCTGTGTGCGTGTGTGTGTGTGTCTGTATGTATGTATGTATGTACATTCGTACGTACGTACGTATGTAAATATATATTTATAAATATATATATATATGCATGTACATGTGCGCGTACGCGTCTATGTATCCGTGTGTGCGCGCATGCATTTATGCATGTATGCATTTGTGCATGTATGCATTTATCTATATATGTATTTATGTATAGATGCATTTATGCATGTATGCATGTATCTATCTATCCATGGATATATCTATCTTTCGACCCATCATCTATGTGACTCTGTGCCTATGTGTTTATTTAAATGTAAATGTATATTACATGTAAATGTAGATGCAGATGTAAATGTATATGTACATGTTAATGCCAGCGGGGGGAAAACCGCGCCAGCGTTTGGGTCGTTTTTGAAAACATACATTTTATCCGTCCCATGCACATCTGACGTTACGTCACTGGGTTGGGGGGGTGGGGATGTTAACGTTCATGTTCACTTGCGTCACATACACATCTGACGTTACGTCACTGGGTTGGGGAGGTGGGGATATTAACGTTCATGTTCACTTGCATCACATGCCCATCTGACGTTACAACGCAGGGTTGGGGGGGTTAACTAATGGGTTGGGTTTCCCCTTGCTGGCATTATCAATAAGATTGATCACGTGCTCCAGGACAAAACAATAGCTTGCAGCATTACTCTAGGGTGTCCAAAATCTGAAAATGGGGTACTATAGTTTAACAATTGAGGTTTCCAGGAGTTTCACGGGGTCTTAGTTGTCGGTACCACTGGTCTAAGGATGTAGGGATGCATTTCAGCAATTTCACGGGTTTCTAAGCTGTTGGTTCCGTGGGTCTTCCGTTTCTAGCCGCTAGTTCCTGCAGTCTCACGGGTTTTTAGTTGTCGGTACCACTGGTCTTAGGATGTAGGTGTGAACCATTTCAGGGGTTTCTAAGCTGTTGGTTCCATGGGTTTTCCGCTACTAGCTGTTAGTTCCAACATTTTCGTGGGTCTATCGGATGTAGGATCTGCGTTCTAACTTCTTCAGCAATCCCTAAAGTATATAATCTAAAATGTAATTTCTATGATATAATACTTTCCATGTAACATATACCTTCATTAGTAGTCCCTGAGATATTCAGTGAACATTTGTAATGACAATGTATGAAAGAAATATTCATAGCAAGAATTCACACCATGCTTCCTGTCAATCCATGGAGGCTCAGATGGCAGAAATCGTTACTGGCAACTATTTGATCTTGTTCAAAGACCTAGATGACAAAGGCAAGTTTCTTTTCTGGGACATCAAAGTCGCCACTGCCAAACGGGGTGGGAAGCCGCCTCCTGAGTCAGCTGCCCGTATCTTAGAAAGTCAAGCATTGAATTTTGTGAAACAGTCCCCTGGCAAAAACAAATGCTGCTCACCGATGGGCACCATGCTATCCATCTTTAAGTCAAAAGTTTGGTTGGCGCCATGAAGCTTGCGACCATTCTAAAGGGTTGTTTTGTGTAAAGAAACGCATCAGCAACAAAACGGTTCTGATTCGCACAGGTGGTGTTGATGCGATGTGGCGACTATCTAAGTCTGCCATACCTTGCAGTCTCTCGACCAGATCCAAAGGCCACGTTGACCCAAAATTGATGCGAAGCATCAGGGTGTGGCAATGGCGTTGGATGAACTCCAAGACCAAAGGTCTTTTGGAGCTCACTGGTCGCGCCTTGAAGAAGCGTATGGCAATGTAAGATGGAAAAAAAAACGCGCGAGTTTTCAGTAACAAATTCCCTGTAAATTACAGGCCATCATCAAAAAAACACTTCAAATTCCCGGGGAAATTTAAGCCTATTTTGGGGAATGAATCAGTAGTTTCGCTATGGCGAAAACGACAATTTTTTTCAAAACGCTCAAAACGCTGGCGCGGTTTTCCCCCCGACGGGATGTTAATGTATATGCTACCTATGCATATGCATTTGTATATATGCCCTGTGCCTTCTGTGCCTATGTATGTGTACACGTATACATATGAAAATGTGTGCATGTATGTGTGTGTATATATATATATCGCAAAAGGGTATCACTTGCTGCCGAGAGCTAGCCTTGGCTTGAATGTGAATGCTGCTGATATGCGCGATTTGCATACATTTGCTTGGTGCTATCATGCACCTGACACCTCCAACTTTGTGCTCCATTATCCTGTCAAATACGTTCCTGAGATGGGTTTACATCCTGCAAAGCATACTAGATACTACGCCTTATACACCAGCAAATTTGCAGTTTTTTGGGTGCGCTGTCATATGCCGCTGTTCCTTGTCACTTGTGTTTTGCCATCACATACTGGTCACACCAGCAAGATTCAGGTTTGTTTTCTGTGAACAGTAGAAACGTAACTGTTGCATACATTACGCCTGACCTGCAAGGCATTTCCTGTACCACATGAAAATGGAGCAATCAATGAGCAAATTTATATATTTGGTAGGCCGTCAACATAATCAGCAGACAAAAAAAAACATATTATACCTGGTATTCCTAGCAGGA
>CAMXCT020005835.1:80000-126767 GCA_947184155.2 Cladocopium goreaui
CAGACAGCCAGCCAGCCAGGCAGGCAGGCAGGCAGGCACACAGGCAGACAGGCAGACAGTGCAGACAAACACACGGGCACACAGGCACACAGGCACACAGGCAGACAGGCAGACAGGCAGGCACACAGGCAGACAGGCGGACAGGCAGACAGGCGGACAGACAATCACACAGGGAGACAGACCGACAGACCGACAGACCGACAGACCGACAGACCGACAGACCGACAGACCGACCGACCGACCGACGGACCGACGGGCGGACAGACAGACAGATAGATAGATAGATAAGTTGGTTGATTGATTGATTGATTGATTGATTTGCCGCAATGCTGATAGAAAGAGTATGACATGTTGACAGTTCTGCATATTATACATATTCCATATTTCTGCCTCCAGCAATGTTCAATCTGTCTCAGGTCTGTCACAAATTCAATCCATCGTCCTCATCCCACAGTTTTGGTGGCCACCACAGTCTTGGTCCCACACAATGGTTCTGCAAAGCTGCTCGACCGTGTCTTTGCTGACAATGTCCTCTCAGATCACTCAGGTCACACTGCTTGCAAATTGTCTTGCACTTCCAGGAAAGGTGTCAGAGTGCATAGTGACTACGTGGAATGTCGCCACAAGAAAATTAATGCAGCTTCGCAGCTCAAAAGCCGCAGGGCAAAGAATGAATTAACTGTGCAGGGGGATTGCAAACCAAGTCAGATTTTTTAAGAGCTTGAAACTTACGTGCAACTTGCAACCTTTATATAAATGCTCTCGGAATCTTCCAAGTGCTCCGAACCTTGCAGTCGCCATTTGCTCCTCCCTCCTGAATTATTTCCTCTGGGACCTTTCGGAACCTGTCCAGAACCTAGCCACAGGGATCAGAACCTGAGCACCAAGTTTTCCTTTCGTATTTTGGGAAAGGGGAACACTTCCCAAAGCCGCACAGTGCACCTTCCAGAACCTTCGCGACATTTCAAACTGCTACAGGCATACTGCCGCAATCTACATCACAGCTATACAGGACCCCACCTGAACCCAGACTTTTCCATAAACCTTCCCGAACTTCAGCTGTAAACAGTCTCAAGCTACCAAACACATACTGTAGATTACTGCAGTGGTTTTTGGAGCGGCCTCAAGTTTGGATGCAAACATGAACATTGAGATTCTTCCCAAACCCTGTCGGAACCCTTCCAGTGTCACCACAGAGGCCAACAGAGCTGACCCAAGACAAGTGCCATCAATTTCTTGCGCTGGGGTAGAAATCCTCCATACCGTGCAAAACAAATCGCGTGGCCTCGGCGGCAAGATATTGGCTGAAGGCTTCCTTCACCTGTTCACAGTTTTCATGTCTCGATTGTTTCGAATGTCCGCGAAACAAACATGAGATCTGATGGAATGAGACGAGAAAAATTGAAAAAAAGAACTTGGTACGGGATCGGAGCAAATACGGCGAGACATGATTACTGGCACACGATGCCGGCAAGGGAAAACCCTTCGATGTTGAGCTCCTTCGACCATTGCCATGATGTTGTTTCATGTTGTTTCTAAGGTTTTTGGTTCGCAGCAAGAATGGATTAAACGTGCAGAACTTACTCTCTAACATCCGCGCTTCTCAGAAGCCAAATGTGCAGCTGCTATCTGGACAACTCTGCATTTGCCTGCAGCATTTACGTTGACTGCGCGCCTGATCGGCTTCGTATTTCTTTTGATCGTTCCATCCAGCTATGAATTTCAGACTCGCAAGCCATTGATCCTGGCACAAGTTGACAAACGCTTTTTTCAAGCGCATAAGAACAAAGTGAAATTCAAGGCAATGAAACAGCAAGCCAATTTAAATCAATTTAAGCCAATGCAAGCCAATGTTGCAAAGAACGGAGGAGGTGGCTGATCATTTTCTGGGATCTCCTGCAAAGACAAGTCACTCGCCACTTGTCCACTTGTCCACTTGTCCACCGCATCCATCACAAACTGTTTTTGCGATACAAGATGATACAAGCAACAACAAACTTCAGATATTCCCAACATGCCCTTGCCTCTTTGGTTTTCAGCGCTGAGAAACAAATCAAACCCTATCACACAATATCACACAATATCACACAATATCACACATAGATCGCAAGAGTATATGGTCTATTCTTATCGACATGTTCTGCAGCCTCGGGCTTTGTAGAATCATCCATTTCTGCATCTGCACCACGATCAGCCTTACGAGAGACATGCGCTCTATAATTGCATGTGTTCCGTTTAAACAGCCATGCACAAAGGCGAATTAGGCATTCCGCGCGAAGCATTGCAAGTTGTGATGCAAATGATCCATTTAGCCTGCGCATTCTAAATTACCACTCTGTCCTGAGCCTGGAATGAGTGGAATTTTAGACAGAGGAAGACTCTCATCAAGCTTTTTCCTTCCCAGGAACATCTTTTTTCTTCCCTGACAAGGGTGGTGGAGCTCCCCAAGCTTTTGGCTTGGGCTTAGCCTCACGAATGGTGCGCGCATGTGCTTCACTGGGATGACGATCAGCATGCTAGTTGCTCTGGCAGAAACACATCATCCCCTAAGGAAACTGTCATGTTCATCTTCTTTGAGTTCAAAGTAAATATATACATACTCAATCGTGGAAATGCAAGTGAACTCCCACGCGGCACAAACAACATCAATTCTAAACAGCTCCATAAGTACAGGAATGCCTTAGCCCTCGTTGCAATGTTTGCTGGGCACCCATCCTGCAAAACATGTTCGGAAACTAAGTATAAGGTTCGTAAGTTTTGTCACATCAAAAAGCAGGTGCGAAATGTTCAAGGAAGTTGTCGCTATATTGGCGTACCAAGCCTGCTCCGTCGCACTACCTCGCCAGCGCAAAGTCAAGTTTCATTAAGTTTGGATCTTTTTCATTCCTGAGGAATTTCTAAAACAATTTCTGTCGTCCTATCTGTCTGTGCCCGCAAGAATGTGGCGTGAGGGTCTGCCTTCTCCAGTTCCCTCTTGACCAGGCTCCTGTTTAAGCCAGGTTTAGGCTAGGAGAGTGAGTTTGGAATTCACGTGGCTCAAGAAGTGCTCAACGCAGCAAACCGGCTACATTGGGCAAACACCCGAAAATCAGTCTTAAAATCCTGATATATAATTTCATTCATTTCTGTCTCCGAAACGTTTTAGTGAACCAGGTCCCATGGTGAAGGTACTTTATCTCAAACACGTCTGATCGCTTGTGTGTGTGTGTCGCAACTGAATGAGGCACCAGGTGTTTGGTCTTGAGGCTACTCAAGAAGTTGTACCTGATGTCCCTCCATCTAAGCTGGATAGACTGACAAAATGCAGGTTTTGGTCCAATGCATGTGGAGACCCTGGCTGCTTTGATAAGGTGTTCTCACCTGAACAAGTAATACAGTATCACATCCGAGTTTGGTCACTGGCGTCAAGCCCTTGTTTTGAAGAACATTGTTGGGAATGCTTTGACTTTGAATGTGATACAGTGATACATGTATATTACGTATATAGCATCCAGGAGAAGATAGCGGGACAAATGACTCGTGGTATCACAGGGCACTTTTAAAGCTCTTAGACAGAGAGAGAGAGAGAGAGAGGGGAGAGAGAGAGAGAGAGAAATAAGCAAAAATGCTTGGTGAGAGAGAGAGAGAGATAGATAATTACAGATGATACAGCAGGACAACGTGCAAAGATTCCAGTAGATGGCGTCATTTGGTTCAGGAAGTCTGTTGCTGCAAGAATGGTGGCCTGAACCCAGCTAAAGGTACAGGCCATGATTTCTCCGCTTGTCACCGCGCATTGAGATGCAACACAACAACCAAATTGTACCAAATCTATTGTCCCGACAAATCATGGACTGATGACCAGATCAGAAGAAGTGAAACCAATGAAATCGGGAGTGACAAGACAGTTTACAGTATGTAAAAAGTAGAGGACGCCAAATCAAACCGTTGCAAACCTTCTTGCCAAAAGACTCACCCCGTGGTTTGTTGTGCAAAAGCAAGGCCAATTTGGGGGTGAAATCCCCTCAGCATCCGGAGCCACACCGGCCATTTAAAACAGAACACTCGCAGTCTTTTAGCAACACCATTGTTTGTTCTGCAGGGGGAACAAGAGGCCATGTGCTTATATTATCTTATATGTGCTTGGTTCAACAACGCGCAGGCAACGACATCGCGAGATAACCGAATTCCTTCCGCTCTTGAAGGCTGCTTCTTTGCAACGGTGGTATCTTCCCAAGCTATCCCAAAATCATGAATAGGAGTTGAGATTATTTGAGCAAGCTATAGCCTGGCATCCGTTCGACCCATGTCATACACGTCCTGAAGTTTGGCAGCAAAGGCTGCCCTCATCTCCTCATCATTGAAATCTTCATCCTGGCCAAGCCACATGTCCCAGTAACGAACCAGAACACATCTTGTAGCCTTGAAATGCCTTGAATGCACCAAGTCGAATTTTCTGAGCTTTCAGTTTCACTGACTTTTGCCGGTCTAAACCTTCCCGCCTCTTCTGGGGCATGTTCCTGTCACGTTTGTCTATATAACCATGCTGAATGGAAGAGTGGAACAGTTGCCCCGTTGAAATTAATCCAGCATACAACCCCAATAGCAAAGTTTCACATCTCCGTTGACGCCAATTATTGGCCGGGGAACCATTTTACTCCAAGAAAATCCGCCCACACCGCTTTGGCGGTGAAGGCGTGCTTATTGGGGGGCAAAACAGCTACACTAAATGCTCAATCACATTTGTTAATATAGCAGTCGCTATATCAGCTTTAGCTGGGGGGGGGGGCCAAAAACGGTTTCGCACCGAGACCAGAATTCGGTGGTGTTTTCGACTTTTTTCGAGGATTTTAGGGTGTCTGAGCGCAAGAGGGTATTGAAATGGAATTTTGGGTCATTTTGGTAGCTTTCCGGCAATGGAAAAACGGCCAAAAATGAAAAAAACATGGTGCATAGCAAGATTTTGCAGGGTTTTTGGATGCCAGAGCATTGAAAACACTGCAAAAACAAGTGTTTTGGACTGACGTTATAGCAAAAAACGTGTAAATTTACCGTATGCTTGACTGGAAACATTACAAAAACACTGTCAAAAGCAATGTTTTGGAAGGATTTACTGCCTTTATGGCAAAAAAACGTGTAAATTACCGTCTGTTTGACTGGAAACATTGGAAAAACACTGTCAAAAACAATGTTTTGGAAGGATTTCTTATATATATATATATGTTGGAGTTGGCTACCGGCATTGGCACATGGAAAAATTGAAGAAAACACTGTAAATAGCGGTATTTTCAACGGTTGGGGAGATAACGGTTGGGGAGATAAGGGAATTGGAAGCATTGTCGAACATGATGTTTTCGACCGGTTTTATGGCGACAAAAGTGTAAAGTACCGTGCTTTGAAGGAAACCATTGCAAAAACATGGAAACACATTCAAAGAACACGGGATTTGGAGGACTATCTAGGCGTCGTTGTCTAGCTATTTGAAATTCCGCAGCTTGGAGAGCCTCCAAGGGAGGGAAAAGTGAAAATTCCATAGCTTGGAGAGCCTCCAAGGGAGGGAAAAGTGAAAATTCCATAGCTTGGGAAGCTGTCACGGCGGGGAAAAGTGAAAATTCCCTAGCTTGGGGAGCCCCCACGGGTGGGAAAAGTGAAAATTCCCTAGCTTGGGGAGCCCCCACGGGGGGAAAAGTGAAAATTCCCTAGCTTGGGGAGCCCCCACGGGGGGAAAAGTGAAAATTCCCTAGCTTGGGGAGCCCCCACGGGGGGGAAAAGTGAAAATTCCCTAGCTTGGGGAGCCCCCACGGGGGGGAAAAGTGAAAATTCCCTAGCTTGGGGAGCCCCCACGGGGGGGAAAAGTGAAAATTCCCTAGCTTGGGGAGCCCCCACGGGGGGGGAAAGTGAAAATTCCCTAGCTTGGGGAGCCCCCACGGGGGGGAAAAGTGAAAATTCCCTAGCTTGGGGAGCCCCCACGGGGGGGAAAAGTGAAAATTCCCTAGCTTGGGGAGCCCCTACGGGGGGGAAAAGTGAAAATTCCCTAGCTTGGGGAGCCCCCACGGGGGGGGAAAGTGAAAATTCTTAGCTTGGGAAGCTTCACGGGGGAAAAGTGAAAATTCACGAACCCAGCAGTTATGTATGTCAATTCTCCTGTGCTGCTCTGCTCCTCATATTCCACACCACCCTTAGCCCCTCTCACGGACCGAAATAAACCTGCGGTGTGGGCGGCCACCCCACGCGAAGCGGGGTGAATACCGTTTCTAGAATACCACCAAAACACCACCGGAACACCGCCAAAACATCACAGAAACACCACGAAAACATGAGCAAGACTCAAAACATCACTGAACACCGTCAAGACTTATGGACACACCACCAAAGTACCACCAAGATGCCAACGACCACCGAAATACAATTGAGATGCCACCAAAACACCAGCAGGAGGACAAACACCATCAACCATCAGGACTGACACCATCAGGACAGACACAACCAATTCCCGAAAGGGCCTGCGAAGGGTTTTTGTTTTCCCAAAATGTTGCTGCCAGCATACTTTGTCATAATATCATTTTTCCCATCACCATCATCACAACACCGTCAGTACAGACATCCACCATCATCAAAACACCGTCGTCCTCATCATCATCATCATCATCATCATCACGTGTTTCATCATCGTCATCATCATCATCACCATCATTTTCTTCAATTTCATCATCAACATTTTCTTCTTTTTCATGAACCCTGCCGTATCATCACCAATTGTAGTAGTCATCATCATCATCATCATCAAAAAACATCTTCTTCCTCGTTTTAATACATCTACAAAATGAGATTTATGTATACAGGTGTAGATGCAAGCATGAATCTTACTGACGGGCGTCAGTAGAAGCAGATTCAAAAACGCAGGTTGACAGAACCTTCTTTAACACAACTACCAAACGAATATATGCCATCTGCAGGTGTAGTGCGGAAGATTAATAGATGCCGGCGGAAATCGTTTTTTGGAAACGAGAAGTGGATATATGCAGGTGTGGAGTGGCAGATGTAAAGACGCAGGTGGAGATCAATTTCTTACAGACACCTACAACCTTGATTGTTTCTAATTTTCTCTTCGAGCGGCAGGGCGGCGTGGATTGACGTCCACGAAATGCAACCCTTTCGCACGAAATGTCGATCGTCATACATTGAGGTCAAATTGCAATGTGGGTTTGTTCTAGGCCAACCCTTTTCACACTAAATGCGTCTCGTCCATCAAAAGCTGTAGTTAAACTGTGATTTTGCATATGCTTGCTGAACTCTTTGCGCCATACGCGTGTCCGCCACAGGAAATAATTCTGTAGTATGTCTGTGTGAAAATGCCCGTAGCTAAAAAACCCTTCGTGCACATGCATTCCTTTGTAAAAGCACCTCTGTTTGTTTTGGTTTCTGTGTCAAATTGCTCAGTGTAAGATCATCTCTCTGTAAAAACATTTGTGTGTAAAAAAAGGCATTTCTCTGTGCAAAGGTGTCCCCGTGTAAAAATATCTGTGTAAGAGCATGTGTGATCAAAGGCATCCCTGTGACAGAGCATGCGTGTATGTAGAGAAAACGCACGCAAAATGAACACCGCCGTGTAAAAGTATTTGCATGTAAACGTGCCTGCCACGGTGTGTCAAAGTGCCTCTGTGTAAAAGTGCTTGCGTGTAAAAGAATGTGCGCGTAAAGCACTGTGTATTGTAGACGTATTAACATGTAAAAACACCTGTGTAGAAACATCTCTGTGTAAAGGTGTAAAGGTACTCATGTGAAAACCCGCCTGCGTCTAAAAGTTTCTCTTAGCAAAATCATCCCATTTGTATCTTAAGCACCCGTGTGTAAAAGCATCTCTGTGTTGAAAGTATCTCTGTGTAAGAACATTTGTAAGTAGAAGTTTCCCTTTGTAAACTCTCTGCATCAAATCATCTCTGTGTGAAGGCCCCTCCCTGTGTAGAAGACCTTGTATGTAAACGCATCTCTCGGTAAAAGCAAAATGGCTGGAAACTTAATTCCCGAATGGCTTGAACCCTGCCCCAAATCGTGTTTCCAGCCACCCATGTAAGAGTGCCTCTTCCTAGATGCGTCCTGGTCTAAAAGCACCTGTGTGTAAAAGCATCTCTCCGGTTTTTTGTAAAAGTATATGTGTCTAAACAGACGCCTTTGTACATATGTTTGTCTGTGTAAAGAACATCTGTGCTTAAGAGTATTTACCCTAAAATATTCTGTGTGTAAAAGCTCATTTGTGTCAAAAGAAGCCCTGTGTAAACGCACGTGCGTGTAAAAGCACTCCTCCGTAAAAGCACCGCTGTGTAAAGGTATCTGTGTGTACAAGTACCCACGCGTCTGTGCACAAAAGTTGTTTGTATAAAAGCATCCCTGTGCAAAAACACCTGCGCATGAAGGTATTTGCGTGTAAAACCATCCCTGGGTAAAAGCACGAACCTCTAAGCTGCGTAGAATCTGCCGCAAAATTGCTCGGTATTTGCAGCGTTCTGCAACTAGCACCCGTACATTGCATGGCATGATGCAACACCAGTTCACTGCACGGAGCTTTGCCATCGGGTAATTTTTGCAGCAGTGCAAAGCTAACATCGGCAAGTTGCATGGTAGTTGCAAGATATGGGATCATATCTGCAAACTGTGCTGTGATGTTCACGGCCCTCTGAAGCAAAAAATCAGCACACTGTAGAATGTTCGCAATTTCTAGAAACCAAAAACTATCACTTGCACAGGGTGTGCAGCATACTGGTGCAAATTTTGGTGCATCGCATAGTCTTTGCAGTATTGCAACTATCACTGGTAAACCGCATGAGCATTTTGAAATTGACGTCTGTTAATTGGATGCTATTTTTACGACTTTCTGAAGCTCAAACCTGCAAGTGGACGGTATTCGCAACATCTTGAGGCAAGAAACCAGCAAGAGACCAGCAAGACACCAGCAAGAGACCAGCAAGAGACCAGCAAGAGACAGCAAGAAAAGCAAGAGACCAGCAAGAGACCAGCAAGAGACCAGCAAGAGACCACCGAGACCGAGACACCACCGAGACACCCACCGAGACACCCACCGAGACACCCACCGAGACCCAGCAACGAGACACCACCGAGACACCAGAGACCAGACACCCACCGAGACACCTACCACCGAGACACCACCGAGACACCCACCCCACACCGAGACACCACCGAGACACCACCGAGACACCACCGAGACACCCACCGAGACACCCACCGAGACACCACCGAGACACCACCACCCCACCGAGACACCCACCGAGACACCCACCGAGACCACCCACCACCCACCACCTCCGAGACACCACCGAGACCGACACCACCGAGCACCACCGAGACACCCACCGAGACACCACCGAGACACCCACGAGACACCACCGAGACACCCACGAGACACCCACCGAGACACCACCGAGACACCCACCGAGACACCACCAAGACACCACCGAGACACCCACCGAGTCACCACCGAGACACCCACCGAGACACCACCGAGACACCCACCGAGACACCACCAAGACACCACCGAGACACCCACCGAGTCACCACCGAGACACCCACCGAGACACCACCGAGACACCCACCGAGACACCACCAAGACACCACCGAGACACCCACCGAGTCACCACCGAGACACCCACCGAGACACCACCAAGACACCACCGAGACACCCACCGAGACACCCACCGAGACACCACCGAGACACCCGACACCACCGAGACACCACCGAGACGGCCGGCAGCCGTAAACCCGACGGCGCCGGACCGCCTTTAGAGTTAACAACCCGAAGCTATCGCTATTGGGGAAATAGATGTTTGTCATTTGGGTACAGTAATAGTAATAGTCCATAACATGTGAAAACAAAACTTTCTCCAGAGTCTTCTCTTGAATATAGCTACAGTGTCAAAGTGCCAACGCCCCCTTCTCAATGCTTTCTGCGTCAAACCAATACCCGGTAATTCAATACCCTGCACTATGAGATGCACCAGCAACTATCCAATGCCACCAACCTTATATAATCACTCTGTCCCGAAATCCCACCTGAAACTGCCAGAAACAACAACGTTATTCAGAAGAATTATACTCCCTTTGCAAATTTTGCAAGGGCAAAAAGAAAAAGTCAGGATGTTCTGAAATCTGGAACGACCGTTTCCCTCGTTGCCACAACCCAGCCTCACCCTTTCCCTCTTCCTGTCCAAAGAGTGGGACTGCTTGCGAAGGTTTGCTACACTGGGCTGAGCTTTAGGACTTGTACAGTTTCTGCAAAGTTACAAGGCGGCACCACACGCCTCCTCCGTTGGATCAGCTGCCTGTGCCTTCCCCTGCAATAATGGAAAGAGTAATACATGAATCTAATGCATTGCGAGTAAATATAGCCATATATAGCATATAGCCATAGTCTAATATGAATGTGATTCGATGCGATCATTCAATGAATATGCAGCTGTTTTGTCATAGGCATAGGCGGCATGGGGCACATCACTCTCTCCATCTCTCTCTCAACCTCATTTTATCTCTTTTCTGGGTTGAGCCCCACAAGAAACTGATCAAAGGCCAGACCAACTCAGCAAGCCGGGCACCAAAGTACACATATCGACAGCAAAAAAAACATAAGAAAACACAATGAATTCATCAATTGTATTTATTATAGATTATCCAGTAGTAGATCAAGAAAGATCTACGTCTACAATGGTGATGTCCAACCGCACTTGTGTTCATACCTGGCCTCTCTGGCTGGTCGCGAGTGAAGTGGAGGCGGCACGGCAGGTGCAGGCTTCGGCCGCGTCGCCTACGAGGTTTTGACTCAAAGAATGCGGAATCAACTCGGAAACAATTCGGAAACACCTGATAAGTTCATCAATAAATCCTCTCTCATTTCTTTAGGATTGGTAGAACATGGTAGAACAAAAATTTCTGAAACTTTGCACAGCAACCTTGGCCGCGCTCATCTGCTGCACCAGCTCTGGAGGAGCCTGAGGGTCTTCCTGCTTTTACCCTTTGTGGGCCGTACATGGCCGTACTCAAACCAGTCTGAGTCTGTTGGGTCTGGAAAATCAGGTGTTTCCCTCCAGCTTGGAGCAAGGCTGCCTTCGCCTTAGGCCTGTAGTGCAGTGAGTCCAGTGGCATACAGTGCATACAGCATATCAAAACGCAGTACGTTGTACTGTGCAGCATTCTTGCAGTGGTTGCAGTAGATGTCAATTAATGTCACTTATGATCACTTATGTCTGTTCACATTTTCGGGGTGCCTGGTGGTGGCCACTGCAAATGTGCTTGCTGCCTCTTGCTGGATTTCCTCCGCTGCCTGGTTGTTTCACTTTGAAATTTGTTTGGCACCGCTTGACTGTTTCCGAACTGCTTCCGAACTTTTTCCTAGGTCGGAGTGATCAGTACGGTTTCAAACATGACAGGTGTCCAGGGTTCCGAACATCTTGATCCAGCTCCTCCACCTCGTCGTCCTCCTCCTCACAATGTTGGACGCAAAGTGCGTTGTCGTCGCCGTCATCTTCTCTCCGCTGATTCTTTCATGACATGCTTTTTGCACGGCCAAATGCTCCTCCTCCTCCTCTTCTTCTTCAAATTCATCATCAGCTGGTCCTTTCAGATGGCATCTTGACTATCTGCGAAACATCTGAAACTTTCTTTTGAGAGTTTATATCAGGAGTGTGACTTGCCACAAAAGAACACATTACTGCCTGCGTTCAGAATCTTGGCAGGGTCAGCCGCTGCGTCTGACTCCTTCAGGAGTGGACTGAAATCTGTCGCTGTCCGTGCTTGTCATGACAAAATTTCATATGGTTTTCCAACTCCTTCACATGCAAGTAACTGTTGGCAAAAAGAATGCGACAAGCATACATGCTCTTCTGGTAGCAACCTTTTGACAAGGGAAATACTGAAAGTTCCTGGGATAACTCAGCGAACTCTCTAAACTCTTCGGCCACACTTTGTCGATTTTGTCATTGCACTGCCGTAGTGGTGGACAATGATGGCCATGCTGGACCTTACGAGGCCTGTACAGGGCTGTCCTGCTCCGACTCTTCGCTTTCGTCCATGTCATCCTGGTTTGACCCAGATTGAAACAAATCTCAGTGCAACCAAACCCAAGTTACGAAATAGCAACAAACACACCAAAAACAAGTCCTTTCTCCTGAGTAAAAAGCCCTCAATGGGCAGACTGCTGGGGGAGAAGGGTTTTCTGCTGCTTTCATGGTGAGAAAAAAGTTTTGTCGCTCACAGCACGTCTCTCCTCCTCATCCTCTGAGCCTTAGGCAAGCACTAGTGGATATCATCACAAAAAAAAACAAGCATTGAGAAACGAGACAGGCATAGGGAGAACGACAACAAAAACAACAAAAAACACACACACCACAAGAACCACAATAACAATAAGAACAACAAGAGAACAGCATCAACGCGATCATTCGCATCCTGCCTAGTTGCATCACTAGTCACTAGTCAATATTGACCACCACCACCACCACCACCATCATCATCATCATCATCATGAGGCACCTGCGTACCGGAGACCCTAGAAGACCACAAGCAACTTCAAGGACCGCGATTGCAGCATAGGCTCGGCCAGCATACCATGAAATGCAGAAGAACTCCACAAGACCATTGATGCTATTTTATGACGCCATTGTGATAACGGTAAAATTCAAAGTTCAATCATGAGTGACAGGGCCACGCAAGTAGGACATCATCGGCAAGGACACACTGCCAGCAATGAACCTGAAGCTTCAGGTCCACCATTTCCACCATTTAAAACAAAATGACCTGAAGCATCATCTGAGTCTTGTGCCATCGGACCAGTGATGATTAGCGTTCTTTTGGGCACCATCACCGCAAAGCATGACGGCAAACAGGAGACATTAAGGCGGCATTAATTTTTGAAGTGAACAAAAACGAGAAGAGACAACCGCTCACAAGACCGGATTGCACACACTTAGCTAGGCTTGATTGAGAAGCCTGGAATGTTTCCCATGTAGAGCGACATGACCAAAATACGATGCAAGCGACGGGAATGACCAAGGCGATGAAAACATGTTTAAAGAAATACATGCTGACTCTAAGCGACTAAGCAGCGACCGCAACTTAAGAATTAAATAGAATTAAGTACAATTGCATCAGTTAGAAGACTGCAACACAGTCACCATGTAAGTGGGACACTGCCGAAATTTGGCCAGAATACCACAGAAAGAAGACAAATACATCAGCTCAATCATAACGTGGCTTATCCATTTCAAACATCTTCAAGGCACATGACACATGGCAGAAATCACTTCGCTCCAACTTCAGCCTCTAGCAGATTCGATACTTTTAGTGTCCCCTGTCAACTCAGTCAACACTCGGTCAACGGGAGCTGATTCGGCTACAAGTGGCTACAAGTGGCTACAAGTGGCTACAAGTGGCTACAAGTACCATAACATGCCATAACTGAAATCACCAAATTCAGAAAAGGCTCCACTGCTTTCACACGGCTCAGGCTCTTGGCCTGGGATTCGGCTACCATCACCTCGCACAGCCAAATCACTTCTGAATCACATGTCAAACAGGCCAAACAACAAACGATAAAACATGCTAAAACCATCCAAAATGATTATTACATGCCTCCACAACCTTCGCAACTGAAAGGTAAAACAAGTCAAACCTATTCCTTCGTTCCTTTCCCCACCTTGAATCTCTGTTTCCTCAGCCAAGATTTGGGACAACATGGGACAACCATCATCTGCAAATATCTGCAGCATCTTTTTTGACCAGCTTTGATCAGTTTTGATCCATGGGTCTGCTCATGTCTGCTCATTGGCGACGACTTTGCATGCCTTTGGCAGTTCCCTTTCCCTGAGGACCTGTAGGACCTCGGCTTTGAGGCCCCAGGGGCCCTCGGGGCCCTCGGGGCCCGCGGCTAGAAGAACGATTTTGTGCACTGTTGGTGCGGCCGGAACTCTTGCTCCGCGGTACCACTTTGTCCGCTTTGTCCGCTTGACCCCCACTTTTTACTCCAAGCGTTCGCAAGTGCTCCGCAAAAATCTCCTGCAAGTAAAGGATGGCCATGGCATTGCCATTCCGAGTGCCAACAAGTTGCAACTGTTGCACCCCAGACGTGCGGCCACCGAGACCATCAACTTCAATGACAGATCCTGTCAGGCGTTCAACCTGGGAAAGGCGTGCTTTAGGGACCCTGTTCACAGCGTCAGCTGGAATGAGCATTGTTAAGCTGGCTTCCAAGTGGTTGGACTCAGTGAGCAGCGCCTGGAGCTGGTCGATGTCAGATCTTTTGTCAAATTTGCCAAATTTGCCATCTGCTGCCAAACGCTCGGCCACAAGCTGAGATGCTTTTGTCATTTCTTTGACTGATCCACAGATTTTCAGCAACTTGTCATCTTGGACACTGCCCTGATCTAAGTCAATCTGTGCTCCAGATCTTCTGCGAAGTTCCTTGATGGATTCACCTCCCCGACCAATGATGTAGCCAGCACTGTTTGGAGGCAGCACCATCCGAACGAATTCGGGACTTCCATCTGGTAGCACGGACATTTGCTCCAGCAAAAGCTCTATCGCCAGCATTACAGCATCTTGCTGTCCATGGATTTCAATCATGCGATAAACAGAATTCTCATTGGATACTTCAATCCTGGCTTTGCTGCGAGTGCGCAAGCTTATAATGGATTGACCCTTGCGTCCCACAATCCAGGCAGCCACCGATGCAGACACTGCAAAGCATGCTGACGTGGGCATCTGGCGAGCAGTTTCTGCTTCAGCTTCAACAAACTCAACAAATTCAATCTCTTCAGCCTCAGCTTCCAAAGGCTCAGCGTCAGACAAAAGCGACAGCTGTGCACCTGCTTCCTCTGCTTCCTCTGCTTCCTCTGCTTCCTCCGCTTCCGCACGGTCAGCTGAATCAGGTGAGTCAGGTGAGTCAGGCTGCACGGCCTTCTCCACGTCCACCTCTGCAGCTTGAGCTTCTGCCGCTTGCGTCCCATTCTGAGCCATGGCAACGCGTGACTCAATTGGTGAATCGACTGGATCGGCCGGCTCAGGTTGCGCCTCAGGACCTAACGGCTCCGGCAGGAAAGGCTCTTTAGGCTGCGGTTCTTCCAGCTCTGTCTCCACTTTCTCCACTTTCTCGACAGGTGGGCCCAGATCTGAATAATTTGGGTCTGTCGGTCTTTCATTCAAAGCAGCTTCATCTCGAAAGTATGCAGCATGCCCAGTCTGAACATCCAAATCAGGTGCCTCCAAAGGGTCAAACGCTATCAAAGCACCGAGCTGAAACACAGCCGACACCGTTTCCTGGTAGCCACCCACAATTTGAAGAGCCCCTTCATCTGTGCCAGCAATGGCTTCAGGTTCTAAGTGAATATCTGCACCTGAGATATCTCGCACCTTTTGCAGAACATCTTCACTCTCAAATGAGTCTGGCACCAGCAGTACGAAAATACCCTGGTCACCTGAGGCGACCTCTTGTGCTTCATACAGCCGCTGAATAATCATCTCACAAGCAGCCTCACCATGCTGCTGGTCACCACTGATGGTGATGATGCGGTCACTTAGTCCAGGAGTATCACCTTCATCCGAAACAGTAATGCAAGCGTCTGGAATCTGTTTGGTCACCCCAACCTCGCCCACAATCAGTGCAGTTGCTTCTGCAGGGACCAGGAATCGAAAAATCATCGGACTCGGCATGCTGATGCGCTCATGCGCTGATGCGCTGATGCTTTGTTTCTATTTGTCTCTGCAACACAAGCACATCAAGCATACACTTTGCATATGTCTGTCTGTCTTGGGTGGCACAGTGTTGACATGGCTATGCAACTTCAAACTCTTGGCCTTAGGTGTCTTGTTATGTTGAAATTGAAGCTTTAACTTTAACGGTCATTGAGTCATTGAAATTGAATTGTAAGAGCTTTGCTTGCGTATTCAATTGCAGTGTCCTGCTCGACAAGCATGCCAAATCAGCCACCCTTCATTAAATACGCATGGTACCTGCCTGTATCAAAATGTACATTTCAACAACAATTCTTTTGTCTCTAGTGCTCACTTTGAAAACCGAAGAAAGATTGAGCTTAGTGATAACTGATTTTCATCAGTTCAAAAGCGGAAGAAGAAACTTGGATGACATGATCCAGCTTACTGATACACAAACAAACACAAATCTACAATGACCCTCGACATTGGGCACAAGATTCCTGGATCTGGAGATGCTCACTGTGGTCAAAGCATACCAACCTTTCTGTTGTCTTCTTGCCTTGTAACTAGGCCCTAGTTCACGAAGTCAGGACGACGTCACAGAATCTCAATTCCTTGTTGCGTCGCGAATTGGAACCTTGACGATTTACGAAGAAGTTGCTCTCACAACCCAGCAGAATTGAGTCGATTTTGGCCTCAGGCACATCATTCATCAAAAAGCAGGACACAGGAAACACAACAACAACAACAACAACAACGACAACCACGACAACCACGACAACCACGACAACCACGACCACGACGACGACGACGACGACGACGACAACGACGACAACAACAACAACAACAACAACAACCACGACGACGACGACGACGACGACGACAACGACAACGACAACGACAACGACAACGACAACAACAACAACCACGACGACGACGACAACGACAACGACAACGACAACGACAACAACAACAACAACAACAACCACGACGACGACGACGACAACGACAACGACAACGACAACGACAACGACAACGACAACAACAACAACAACAACAACAACAACAACAACAACAACAACAACAACAACAACAACAACAACAACCACGACGACGACGACGACGACGACGACAACTACAACGACAACGACAACGACAACGACAACAACAACAACAACAACAACAACAACAACAACAACAACCACGACGACGACGACGACGACGACTTCGACGACGACGACGACGACGACGACGACAACAACAACAACAACAACTCACTCTTCGCAGTGGCCATTGCTCTGCTAACCCTTTTCTTTTGGGTGTTGGACCAGCCGAATCCAGTCAAAACCAGGCTTCCTGGCCTGGATGACAGGCACAGTCTAGATGCTTTGCAAACTATTTAGACTTAAGATCAAATATATGGGAAAAAATGTGTAACTGTATACTGTAGCGTACATGTAGTAATCTAAAGCAGTTGCCTTGCTCCAAAAAAAGAAATCATTGTGCAAACATTGGGCAAACATTGTGCAAACAATCTACATGACTGCACTGACCTCACCACAAGCCTTGGCTTTGTCTTGCCGCTCACTTGCCTTTGATGCGGAAAGATCCGAAAGATACTATGTCAAATTGTCAAACAAGCTGGAAAAAAACAAAAAACAAAGGATCTCCTGCAGTTTGGATCCTTTGTATCATATAATTATAATATATTGCAATATATATATATATACAGTAAATGTTTTGACTTTCATGCGTGATTGGCTTGCAAAGCACGAGGCAACAAGATGCGTCTTGCGGGATATACTTTGTGTGCACCCGAGTGTCTATTGGGAGGATTGTGGGCCCCAACCAGGCACCAAAGCCAAACACTTGCTTCAGACTTCTAGGGTAGAGCAGAAGTGAACATGCGACGCTTTCAAACTTCATACTGTAATTCCATGCTTTACTGAGAATGCGGCAACCACATCTGGCGTTTTTGTCTCCACCTGAACCCGTAAGGTTTGTCACGTTTCATCTGGTTTCAATGGAAAGTGTCTACGAGTGTTGGCCACATATGCACATGATTTTCTACAGGAGTTCTCTTTCCGCCTTGCTGCATGACAAGGTGCTGCAACATGATTAACGAATTGTGATGCAAACAAAATGTGACAAAATAAGGAGTAAGGCCTTGGGTTGTGGCAATCGCGGGCTCTGGCGCTTTCCCTGAATTGTTCAGTCTACTGCACGCCAAACCACAAACAGAGAGCTTAAAACAATGCAAATGGCAGAAAACCTGAGAAGTGGGGGACGAAAGCCAGCCCCTAACAAAGTCGAAATGTCACCACCGCTAATTGGCCATCAAAACGCTTCAGCCAACTACAGTAGTCATTTACAAATTAATTCATGCTGGCAAATTCGCATATTCTCTGACACAAACATCCTGGCGGAGGGTTTTCTGCGCATGTGTTTTTGCATGATATCTCACCGCATTCTTTCAGCTTTTTGGGTGGCAATTTGTGGATTGTTGCATGGATTGGAAGGCAAAATCATCTTAGTCCCAGGGGCTGAAAAGAAATTGCGCAAATTCATTGGCATACGGCATACGGCATACGCAACATGTTTGGTTTGTTGGAGTAAACAGAGCCTTCCTGATAAATGTGCACTTTTCAAGTCGTGACACACCCCGCCACAGCGAGAAGGTACAAGTTTAGGCGGCAACTCAGCAGATTGCAAGGAACGTTGAAAAACCGGTCCACCCTCGAACCCCTCCCTACACGAAGATACATCATGCGTAGCATCCAGTAGCGTAGCATGATCTTCAGTCTTAGTTGCCAAAAATCGCTTAACGCACGTACGGTTCCCCGGGCACTAGCCCTGGCCTTAGCATGAACTGGAGTCAGGTTCCAAGAAAACACCAACAGCGATTGCAAAAACAATTTCTTGTCACATCCTCCCAAATCCTTCAGAGCCTCAACATATAGGTATGTTCAGCGTCTTCAAACATCCTTTGTGTACCGCTGTAACGGCACCGTCGTTCTCGCCTCCAAGACTAATGATATTGCTATTTGTCCAGTCGCCTTCCAAATCCAGACAACACGCAGTAAATGCCAAAGGTTCTGCCACCTCCCATGCGTTTTTTTTGCAAAACACATCACAACTCCCGGGCACAGAACACAAGTCTTTCCATGTATTTCCCGCGTTTTTTCAATAACACTGCTATAAGAGAGGTTGTCCACGTTTCTCTCATTATATTAGGAAAAAACGACAAACAACGGAAGTATTCTGATTGGAAAAAACGACAAACAACGGAAGTATTCTAAATATTCTAAACTGTGGCTTGTCGCATATCCATTCAAAAAAAAACACGCACGTACATTTAAGTCCAGTACCCGCAAACAGTGCTCTGCATGCATTTTCTGACCACTTGAAAAAAATGCTCTTTTCCCCGAATGCATAGCGAAGGGTTTCGTTTCACTTTGGGGGTCTGGCCCTGAGGTGGAATCGCTTGACATTGCTTTGCTGTTGGCAACCGTTCGAAACTGTCCCCAGTCGTCCGCGGCCATGCGAAATGTTAACCGTCCGCAACCGCTCACAACGATGATGCCTATAGCGACTGCATTTTTGGATGTCTTGAAAACTCCACACTCTACACTTTGGATACACTGACTCTACACTGAGTGTACACAGACTCTACACTCTACGCTCCACGCCTTACACTCCACACTCCACACGCAACACTCTACACTGTAAACTCCACACTCTATATAGAGGTCACACTCCACACTCTAGACTCCACACTCCACTCTTTAGACACTTACACCCCCCACTCTACACTCCCCCAGCACTCCACACCCCACAGTCTACAATGGTACGGTAACAGGGGAATAATACACAAGACTGTTGCTGTAAGTTCCTTACAACACTGTTTTACGTAATGTGCTTTCCGGTTCATGGGCTGGATCAGGTTACTACCTCTCCGCACAACCCTTGAATGACATCTGCTCAAAAAAAACTTAACTAACCACAAATTACTGCATTCTGCATTTCACCTTGCAATTGTTTTATCTCTTAGATCAAGTAGAAAAAGCATGAAAAAGACATCAATTGAGGAAACATCGCAAATTGCAGCATTCTCAACGTTCACAAAATGCAACAAAAAACATTGCAAAATATACTAAGAATGACAAATCATTCCCCCCACAACACCCTCTTCCAAATGTGTCCCACACCAGCACCTACCAGGATGCTCAAAGAATAGCCAAACCAGACATTTTGACAGCGACGCAGAAAACGACCACCTTTTACCCAATCCCCAAAAAACTCACTAGCCAGACCGGAGCAAGAAAATCTGAAAATCTGCCGTGTCTCCAAATTGCAATCATAATGAGGGACCCTTCGTTTGTTTTGCAGGCAGCAAAGCCGTCCTGATTGACTGCAACCGAAGGAAGCTTCGGTTCTGCTTCCTGGATCAAAGCCGAGACATTCGTTTCTGCCTCAACTACCTTGGTTCAATTTCAAGCCAGATGGACAGCACAACTTGAAAGGCGGGATGTATATCAAGACTATCAAAACAACTGGTCAGGGAAGCGAAACTGACGAAAACCTACGCACAAAGGTGCTACTACCGCCTCGACCCTTCATTCACAATAACTGCCAAAAGCAAGACTCTAGCAAGACTGTCGCTGTGGATCACAATTTTCACGTGGAATGCAATGATCTGAAAATTGTCTATAGCAGCTATAGCAGCATGGCACCCTGCAGTTCAGAAGATCATTTGTGTCCACCCCAGGATTGTAGGCCCCAACCAGGCACCAAAACCAAACACTTGCTTTGGCTTTTAGGGTAGAGCCGAAGTGAACGCTCTAAACTTTTAGGCTTCATATTGTGATTCTATAATGTACTGAGAATGCGGCAACCACATCTGGCATTTTTGTCTCCACCTGAACCGGCAAAGTTTGTCGTGTCTCGATGTAAAATAATGTACAGGGCCGCATAGAAGTGTTGGCCAAAGAAGAGATGTGAGCCTCTGCAGGAGTTTCTCTTTCGGCCTGCTGTATGCCAAGTTGATGCAACATCATCAACGAGTTCTGATGCAAACAAGTGACAAAATAAGATAAAATAAGCAGAAAGGCCTTGGGTTGTGGCAACCGTGGCCCCTGACGCTTCGCCTGAATGGTTCACTCTACTGCACATCTGCACATCAGCACTTCGGAATCACAAGATGAACATTTAAAAATATCGGAAAGAGTATCACGTGCAAACAATGACTTACCCTTCGTTTGTTTTGCAGGCAGCAAAGCCGTCCTGATTGACTGCAACCGAAGGAGGCTTCGGTTCTGCTTCCTGGATCAAAGCCGAGACCTTCGTTTCTGCCTCAGCTACCTGGGTTCGATTTCAAGCCAGATGGACAGCACAACTTGAAAGGCGGGATGTATATCAAGACTATCAAAACAACTGGTCAGGGAAGCGAAACTGACGAAAACCTACGCACAAAGGTGCTACTACCTGGACCCATCATTCACAAGAACTGCAGCTAGTGTCTATAACCGCACCAAAGTGTCTATTGGCAGGCTTGTGGGCCCGAACCAGGCACCAAAACCAAACACTTGCTTTGGCTTTTAGGGTAGAGCCGAAGTGAACGAACGACGCTTTTAAGCTTCATATTGTGATTCTATAATGTACTGAGAATGCGGCAACCACATCTGGCATTTTTGTCTCCACCTGAACCGGCAAAGTTTGTCGTGTCTCAATGTAAAATAATGTACAGGTCCGCATAGAAATGGCGGCCAAAGAAGAGATGTGAGCCTCTGCAGGAGTTTCTCTTTCGGCCTGCTGTATGCCAAGTTGATGCAACATCATCAACGAGTTCTGATGCAAACAAGTGACAAAATAAGATAAAATAAGCAGAAAGGCCTTGGGTTGTGGCAACCGTGGCCCCTGACGCTTCGCCTGAATGGTTCACTCTACTGCACATCTGCACATCAGCACTTCGGAATCACAAGATGAACATTTAAAAATATCGGACAGAGTATCACGTGCAAACAATGACTTACCCTTCGTTTGTTTTGCAGGCAGCAAAGCCGTCCTGATTGACTGCAATCGAAGGAGGCTTCGGTTCTGCTTCCTGGATCAAAGCCGAGACATTCGTTTCTGCCTCAGCTACCTGGGTTCGATTTCAAGCCAGATGGACAGCACAACTTGAAAGGCGGGATGTATATCAAGACTATCAAAACAACTGGTCAGGGAAGCGAAACTGACGAAAACCTACGCACAAAGGTGCTACTACCGCCTCGACCCTTCATTCACAAGAACTGCAGCTAGTGTCTATAACCGCACCACAGTGTCTATTGGCAGGCTTGTGGGCCCGAACCAGGCACCAAAACCAAACACTTGCTTTGGCTTTTAGGGTAGAGCCGAAGTGAACGAACGACGCTTTTAAGCTTCATATTGTGATTTTATAATGTACTGAGAATGCGGCAACCACATCTGGCATTTTTGTCTCCACCTGACCGCACAAACATACAACTAGACGACTGATGGCCCGAGAGCGTGGTCTTCTGTTGTTAGTATTGGGACACTATATTACAAGTACAAGACAATAGTATAGGTTTTCACACACAGAACCTTTTTACACACAGACACTTTTGCACACAGACACTTTTACACACAGAAGTTTTTACACACAGAGACTTTTACACACAGACGCTTTTACACACAGACGCTTTTACACAGAGACGCTTTTACACACAGACGCTTTTACACACAGACGTTTTTACACACAGAAGTTTTTACACACAGACACTTTTACACACATAGGTTTTTACACACAGACGCTTTTACACACAGACGCTTTTACACGTAGAACCTTTTACACGCAAACACTTTTACATACAGACGCTTTTACACAGAGACGCTATTTTACACACAGACGCGTCTACACACAGACGCTTTTACACACAGAAGTGTTTACACACAGACGCGTTTACACAAAGAAGCTTTTACACACAGACGTTTTTACACACAAACGCTTTTACACACAGCACTTTTACACACAGACGAGTTTACACACAGACGCTTTTACACACAGAAGCATTTACACACAGAGGCGTTTACACAAAGAAGCTTTTACACACAGACGCTTTTACACACAAACGCTTTTACACAGAGACGCTTTTACACACAGACGCGTTTACACACAGAGGCGTTTACACACAGACGCGTTTACACAAAGAAGCTTTTACACACAGACGCTTTTACACACAGACGCTTTTACACACAGAAGCTTTTACACCCAGACGCGTTTACACACAGACGTTTTTACACAGAGACGCGTTTACACACAGACGCTTTTACACACAGACGCTTTTACACACAGACGCTTTTACACAGAGACGCTTTTACACACAGACGCTTTTACACACAGACGTTTTTACACACAGAAGTTTTTACACACAGACACGTTTACACACAGAAGCTTTTACACACAGACGCTTTTACACGCAGAAACGTTTACACACAGAAGCGTTCACGCACAGACAGGTTTACATACAGAAACTTTTACACACCGACACGTTTACACACAGGGTTACCGCGGAGGTTGTAAATGAAGGAGAGAGCAAGAGGGCAAGAGAGCAAGAGGGCAAGAGAGAATGGAAAGATGTGAAGATTTGAAGATGAGAAGATGAGAGGATGAGAAGATGAGCAGATGTGAAGATGAGAAGATGTGAAGATGTGAGGATGTGAAGATGTGAGGATGTGAGGATATAAGGATGTGAAGATGAGAAGATGTGAAGATGTGAGGATGTGAAGATGAGAAGATGTGAAGATGAACAGATGTGAAGATGAGAAGATGCGAAGATGAGAAGATGAGAAGATGTGAAGAGGGTTGAGGATGTGAGGATGTGAAGATGAGAAGATGTGAAGATGTGAGGATGTGAACATGAGAAGATGTGAAGATGTGAAGATGAACAGATGTGAAGATGAGAAGATGTGAAGATGAGACGATGTGAAGATATGAGGATGTGAAGATGTGAGGATGTGAGGATGAGAAGATGTGAAGATTTGAAGATGTGAAGATGTGAAGATGTGAAGATGTGAAGATGTGAAGATGTGAAGATGTGAAGATGTGAAAGGGTTTGACAGACCCCCACTATTAGAAGAACCGTTCGCTCAGACGCTCTCGGGAATTACTGTAACAAACAAAGTCTTCATTGTAAAGAGGGTTTCCTTGGGGAATTTGGGTTCAAAAAATAGTGTGCATTTTAACATGTCCCCTTTTTCAAAGCTACATCCAACATGTCAACGATTTTTCGTGAAAAACAACCATTAAAATCATTGCATTTCTCCTGGAAATGTTCACTCTATCCTGGGCAGGCAGAGATCCTGCTAACATAGCCTCTATCAGCCTCTATCCATGATCTGCAAGTCTGGCCAGTTGCTTACAGCGAGGCTATGTCAGCACTTGTGTTCATCCCTTTCATCAATATTGTTTCCTTTTACCCTTGCAAGACATCCTGTCAGGCCACCCTCATTTCAACAAAAATGGAAGGAATGGCTACTAATAAAGAAAGAACCCGGAAACTTCCCAAAGAAAGCGAAAACGGTGGAGAATATGCGTTTTCTCAGAGAAATCTACCTAACGTAGCTCTTGGGATAGGATTCTCCACATGTACGATTGGAAACGGCAGGCGGTGAAGATCCAGATCACATCGAACAAAATCCAAAAGTGAAGTGGCTAACATGGATTTTCACAAGTCATATGCAACCATGGCAGGTTGCCAGCAAAACCCAACGCATCCTTGGTTTTGTCATGTTGTTTGGGTTTCCCACCCAAACACGATGAAACCCACCGAAGCCAAGCAAAACGGTAATTCTTTTGCCCCTGGTACATGGCCAATATGGCCATCATGGGGAATGAAAACAGGGAACAGAACAAATGCCAGAAGTGCCGGGGAGCAGGGACAGCTTTTACAGAGGACAGGCATGGAAGGCAAACTAAATGTCTAAATAGAGGGTTTCCACTTCCTGTCAACGAGGGCAAGGAGGCGCAACGGTGACAGCCACGACAGGTCCCAGCTGCGGGGAGCCACTGTGGAAAAGCAACCAGAGGCTTCAGGTACGCAACGAGGGGCGACGCAACCAAAAAACACACTGTTTGGATGTTTGTCGGGCATTTAAAGTTCATGGGATCACACACACTTGGCTGCAAAAATCACCTACACATCCCCTGAACCATCCGAAGTGCCGACAATTTAGAATTTAGACCAGGAAGACCCAATTTGAAGGAAAAACCCAGGAAATCTGGATTCAATAGAGCAAATGATTGCAGGGAAGCACAACAGGTCCAAGAATTCAACTGCGGGGACACCAAGCCATACAAGTGTTGTCCACCTAACTTGGCTTGTCCTTTTGTCATGTTGACATGGTAGGTATTGGCTGTATTGGCGGAAAAGAGGCTATGCTAGACCGTTAGACTATCGGGTGCGATTTCACCTTAGAAAGGATAATGTCAAACGCTTTAAACTAATATGGCCTCAATCCTGCTGTTTTGACATGTTTCACTAACTTGGCATCAGGTTATTCATATATTTCTGTGGGTAGCTAGGCAGCTCAAGGCAAGTTTTGGAGAGAGTAAAGTTTGCCGTGTTTCAATGTAAAATAATGTACAAGGCCGCATGGAAGTGTTAGTCACAGAAGAAATGTGAGCCTCTGCAGGAGTTTCTCTTTCGGCCTGCTGTATGCCAAGTTGATGCAAGATCATCAACGAATTCTGATGCAAACAAAAGTGACCAAGTATACCAAATAAGCAGAAAGGCCTTGGGTTGTGGCACTTGCGGGCTCTGACGCTTCGCCTGCATGGTTCACCCTACTGCACATCTCACAAGACGAACATAAAGAAAAAATACCAAAAATATCAGAAGAGTATCACATGCAAATAATGTCTTACCCTTCGTTTGTGTTGCAGGCAGCAAAGCTGTCCTGACTGACTGCAACCGAAGGAAGCTTCGGTTCTGCTTCCTGGATCAAAGCCGAGACATTCGTTTCTGCCTCAACTACCTTGGTTCGATTTCAAGCCAGATGGACAGCACAACTTGAAAGGCGTGATGTATATCAAGACTATCAAAACAACTGGTCGGGGAAGCGAAACTGACGAAAACCTACGCACAAAGGTGCTACTACCGCCTCGACCCTTCATTCACAATAACTGCCAAAAGCAAGACTCTAGCAAGACTGTCGCTGCGGATCACAATTTTCACGTGGAATGCAATGATCTGAAAATTGTCTATAGCAGCATGGCACCCTGCAGTTCAGAAGAGTTGTGTCCACCCCAGGATTGTAGGCCCCAACCAGGCACCAAAACCAAACATTTGCTTCGGGCTTCTAGGGTAGAGCAGAAGTGAACATGCGACGCTTTCAAACTTCATACTGATTCATACTGTAGTTCCATGCTTTACTGAGAATGCGGCAACCACATCTGGCGTTTTCGTCTCGACCTCAACCTGCAAAGTTTGTCGTGTTTCAATGTAAAATAATGTACAAGGCCGCATAGAAGTGTTAGTCACAGAAGAAATGTGAGCCTCTGCAGGAGTTTCTCTTTCGGCCTGCTGTATGCCAAGTTGATGCAAGATCATCAACGAATTCTGATGCAAACAAAAGTGACCAAGTATACCAAATAAGCAGAAAGGCCTTGGGTTGTGGCACTTGCGGGCTCTGACGCTTCGCCTGCATGGTTCACCCTACTGCACATCTCACAAGACGAACATAAAGAAATAATAAAAGGACCGGATAACCCCACATATTAATTTCTTCCAACAAACTCAAAACAGGTGTGAAAATGGGAGATGGTGGAAGACAGATTGTGTGAAAGAACTGCGTGTCTGTGATAGAGCTGTGTGTGAAAGAGTTGTGTGTGTGAAAGTGCCGTGTGTGACAAGGAAAGGTTGTGTGTGTGTGTGTGTGACAATGTTGTATGTGAAAGAGCCGTGTGTGAAAGGCATTTAAAGTTCATGGGATCACACACACTTGGCTGCAAAAATCACCTACACATCCCCTGAACCATCCGAAGTGCCGACAATTTAGAATTTAGACCAGGAAGACCCAATTTGAAGGAAAAACCCAGGAAATCTGGATTCAATAGAGCAAATGATTGCAGGGAAACACAACAGGTCCAAGAATTCAGCTGCGGGGACACCAAGCCATACAAGTGTTGTCCACCTAACTTGGCTTGTCCTTTTGTCATGTTGACATGGTAGGTATTGGCTGTATTGGCGGAAAAGAGGCTATGCTAGACCGTTAGACTATCGGGTGCGATTTCACCTTAGAAAGGATAATGTCAAACGCTTTAAACTAATATGGCCTCAATCCCACTGTTTTGACATGTTTCACTAACTTGGCATCAGGTTATTCATATATTTCTGTGGGTAGCTAGGCAGCTCAAGGCAAGTTTTGGAGAGAGTAAAGTTTGCCGTGTTTCAATGTAAAATAATGTACAAGGCCGCATAGAAGTGTTAGTCACAGAAGAAATGTGAGCCTCTGCAGGAGTTTCTCTTTCGGCCTGCTGTATGCCAAGTTGATGCAAGATCATCAACGAATTCTGATGCAAACAAAAGTGACCAAGTATACCAAATAAGCAGAAAGGCCTTGGGTTGTGGCACTTGCGGGCTCTGACGCTTCGCCTGCATGGTTCACCCTACTGCACATCTCACAAGACGAACATAAAGAAAAAATACCAAAAATATCAGAAGAGTATCACATGCAAATAATGTCTTACCCTTCGTTTGTGTTGCAGGCAGCAAAGCTGTCCTGACTGACTGCAACCGAAGGAAGCTTCGGTTCTGCTTCCTGGATCAAAGCCGAGACATTCGTTTCTGCCTCAACTACCTTGGTTCGATTTCAAGCCAGATGGACAGCACAACTTGAAAGGCGTGATGTATATCAAGACTATCAAAACAACTGGTCGGGGAAGCGAAACTGACGAAAACCTATGCACAAAGGTGCTACTACCGCCTCGACCCTTCATTCACAATACCCTCTGGTAATTTAACGTAGCTATTGAAAATGGCCATGTATAGTGAGTTTTCCCATTAAAAATGGTGATTTTCCATAGTTATGTTAGTTTACCAGAGGGTAGCTGCCAAAAGCAAGACTCTAGCAAGACTGCCGCTGCGGATCACAATTTTCACGTGGAATGCAATGGTCTGAAAATTGTCTATAGCAGCATGGCACCCTGCAGTTCAGAAGAGTTGTGTCCACCCCAGGATTGTAGGCCCCAACCAGGCACCAAAACCAAACATTTGCTTCGGGCTTCTAGGGTAGAGCAGAAGTGAACATGCGACGCTTTCAAACTTCATACTGATTCATACCGTAGTTCCATGCTTTACTGAGAATGCGGCAACCACATCTGGCGTTTTCGTCTCGACCTCAACCTGCAAAGTTTGTCGTGTTTCAATGTAAAATAATGTACAAGGCCGCATAGAAGTGTTAGTCACAGAAGAAATGTGAGCCTCTGCAGGAGTTTCTCTTTCGGCCTGCTGTATGCCAAGTTGATGCAAGATCATCAACGAATTCTGATGCAAACAAAAGTGACCAAGTATACCAAATAAGCAGAAAGGCCTTGGGTTGTGGCACTTGCGGGCTCTGACGCTTCGCCTGCATGGTTCACCCTACTGCACATCTCACAAGACGAACATAAAGAAAAAATAAAAGGACCGGATAACCCCACATATTAATTTCTTCCAACAAACTCAAAACAGGTGTGAAAATGGGAGATGGTGGAAGACAGATTGTGTGAAAGAACTGCGTGTCTGTGATAGAGCTGTGTGTGAAAGAGTTGTGTGTGTGTGAAAGTGCCGTGTGTGACAAGGAAAGGTTGTGTGTGTGTGTGACAATGTTGTATGTGAAAGAGCCGTGTGTGAAAGGCAGTGCGTGAAAGAGGTGTGTGTGAAAGAGTTGTGTGTAAAAGACTGGTGTGTTCAAGGTTGCGTGTGTGTGTGTGTGACAAAGTTGTTGTGTGAAAGATTGTGTGTGTGTGTGACAAAGTTGTTGTGTGAAAGATTGTGTGTGTGTGTGACAAAGTTGTTGTGTGAAAGATTATGTGTGGCAAAGTTGTGTGTGTGTGACAAAGTTGTTGTGTGAAAGATTGTGTGTGACAAAGTTGTGTGTGTGTGACAAAGTTATTGTGTGAAAGATTGTGTGTGACAAAGTTCTGTGTGTGACAAAGGCGGAGGAGGAGGACGAGAGGAGGAGGAGGAGCGGAGGAGGAGGAGCGGACGGGATAGAGAATCAAAACCAAAAACCTCACACAATGATGTGGGGAAAAATACTAAAAATATCAGAAGAGTATCACATGCAAACAATGACTTACCCTTCATTTGTGTTGCAGGCAGCAAAGCTGTCCTGACTGACTGCAACCGAAGGAAGCTTCGGCTCCGCTTCATGGGTCAAAGCTGAGACATTCGTTTCTGCCTCAACTACCTTGGTTCGATTTCAAGCCAGATGGATAGCCCTACTTCTTCAGGCCGAAGTAGTTCAAGCGCATAGAGCTCTTGCTGCTGAAGAGTTATATATATATATATGTTATAACTGTTGCAAAGTGTGAAAGCAACAGGAAAAGGATGTTTCTGTTGCCAAATTGAGTTTTGAGATTCCCGCAGCAACTGTAGCTGCCGCAAGCCTGGGACAGTGTGACACAGCCAAAAGTTCATGGTCAACAATAGCTGGAGTTTCATGTGTCCGATGTGTCCTGTTTTTTTTTGCAATCAAGGCAATGTTTAGGCTCTCCTGTTTGAAGCCTTCCAACATTAAGTTTCGATGCAAGAAATCCAAGGGTGCCGTCTGTTGATGTTGTGTTCAGAGTCCAGAGTGAGTAGCAGCTGGAAACTAAGATCCATGCGATGACAAGCTCCCTTAGAGGTCCGATGGCATTGAAACGAAATGCGCATAGCCGATTTCATGCCATTCAAACCGTGGGGAGTGTAGCACCAATGTCCCTCTCTGTCCGTTTCTGCCCGCCTCCGGCTTCCACAGACTCCTCATGCTGCAAATCAGTTGACAGCCAGTGACAGTGATCAAAACGTGCCATCACTCTACTCTGCTTGCGTTATCTCTGTCTATACCACTGAAATTGGACTCAACTTTTGCATGGTGTACTTGTACTCACAGAATGCTGTCATCGTTCAGAAAGTGACTCGAGGCCCCTTGATCCCAAGCATCATCAACTGTACGTACTATACATCAACAGCATTGCAAACCTCCTCCAAGTCATCCCACTTGTCAATGTCCTCGCAGCCCCCGAGACAGCCCCCGATATGACAAATATGATGTGATGAATCTGCCGGGCCATATCAAGATCAAACAACAACATCAATGGAGTCTAAATCTCAAGCGAGGACGTCATTTGCGGTAATGAGCATGGAAAGGAAAGGGCTCTAGAGCTTCATATCATCGGAGTACCACATGCACAGCGTGCACAGCCGCCAGGGCTAAAGCACAGCTCATACAGAACAGTCAAAATGTGGTCCTCCGTAGAAGCTCGAGTAGGAACCGTCACGGCTACACTGGGCAACAGGGACATAAGATGTCATACATACAATCAAAACACTTTTCTGGCGAGTCCAAACTGGACAACAGCACTGAAGCTGCAAGGAACCGCAATGACTTTGAACCAAGTCAAAATCCATAAATACAGAAAATTGTTTCACAGACAATAGAGATTACTGAGACTACCACAGCAAAAGTACGGGTGACAGGCAGTGACAGCTGTGCTCTTGTCTATCCCAGGTATCAGATGTGGGAGTACAGGGATGCCTAACCAACAGGGGCGACACTGGCATTTGGGGCACTTCTCCCATCGGCCTGGACGGTTTGGGGACAATCTTAGCCCCCAGTGCAGGTGGGTCTGCCTCAGTAAGATCGATTGCATTGGAACCATCTGGAGTTCAAAGGATTTCAAAGGTATCTTGTCAGTAAACAAACTGTGTTTATTGCAGAATCCTGCAAACATCTGCAAACTATACCAAAGTGCATGCAAAGTGTCATGCTGACTTTTTCGTGAGACTATAACAGACTATGCTTCAAGATCTTCTCGTGGTCTCGAGATTTAGCCGGCCAAGAACTCGTCTAAGCGCGTTGGACTTTGGACTGCAGCTAACGACTGCTCCAGGTGACACGCTTACGATGCAGGCTCCCATGGCCAGAAGCGTGCAAGGCGTGCAATAGGACTGCAAGAGGGCTGCAAATTGAGAACCTTTTTTAATTATTTTTAATTGAGAAATTGTCTGTTCTGTACTTGGACATACTTGGACTCTTGGACTCTCACATCTTCGCTTCGAGGCAGAATCGCCTAATTGATTCTAATTGCAGATGTGAAAATGGAAGTAGGGCTTCAGGCCCACTGCTTGCAAAGAAAGCAACCTTCAAATGCAACGGTGCAAACCCAACATGTTCTTTGATGTGCTTGCGTCAGAGGCATTTGAATGCCGCTCTAATACCCTTGAGTTAGTATTCCTAACTGTCATTGTATGTTTAGGTCTGTCCGTACTCCTTTTTTTTTCGGACGCTAAAATCCTGTCCCAAAAACCTCCCCCTTGGCCTTAAATTTTGACTTACTGTATACTCATAGAGGAACTCATAGCCTCATAGCCAAAATTTCTGTCACCTCTCGGCCACTCTCGCATTGCTCTGTGCACTACGTTTCAGCGGCGTGAAGACTTACAAGATGCAGCAAGCAAAACACAAACGAAACTTTAAACTTTTTTGAAGGGACATTGAACGGCTTCAATGGCCTTGGAATCTGCATCTTGGTCTCTACTCAGAATCAACTCACTCAACTGAACTCCTCAGCTGTGCAGCTGCTCAACTGCCGAAGTACAAGAGAGCAAGAGACCTCGGAGGAAGATGCCCCACGTGGCCAAAAAAAACCAAGTATCAAGCAATGTTCAAGCAATGTTCAAGCACTATACTATCCGGAGACAGAAATGGAGAAACATCCAGGCAAATCAAAATCAAAAACGATGCAAAACAGCGAATGACTTCGAAACATTTGACATCAGACCGTCATCAGACCATCATATTTTTCTCAAGACCTTTTCTGAGCTCAAAGCTCCACGGCCTGTCACGCTTGGAGCACTTCTTCTGCCCCAAGGCCAGACGAGTCCTCAAACCTCAGTCAGTAGAGTCAGAGTCACAGAGATCTCTAGAGTGTGGGTAGAGTCGCCGTCCACGACATCAATGGCATTTAGCGCCAGGGAGAGTTTCTATGCGCATCTCTCTGCATTTCTTGTCATGTGAGATGGGGTGAAATGTGTTGAAATCAAATCAGACCCTGACCAGAAAACATGTTCGAAAGGCATAATAGAGTGCCTCTGCCAAGAGACAACTGAAACTGCACGAGCCGGCCACTTGACAGCTCAGTGACGCCTACCAGGTCCGCCTGCACATCGGGGAACCTATATGCCAAGGGTAGGGGGAGAGAGAGCGAGAGAGAGAGGGTCCAAACAAAAAGGTTTACAATTAATTGGTCTTTAATGTAAGTCAAAACAGCCAAAAAAACACTGATCCGACGGATCTGTACGCGCTGGACGCGGAAACCCACATGCAAAAATTGTGAATCAGTGGTCACTGCCTCTGAGCAAATGAACATACGAATCATATTGTTGCAAGTTTTGTTCAATTGTTTCAAGTTTTGTTCAAAGGTTGTGCGAGTTTTTTTCGTGTTTTTTTCCTGCCTTCAAGGTTTGCCTTTATGCTTGCCTCTTCACAAAGCCAAAAACTGTGACATGACCTTCGTGCCTCGCCTGGCTCACAAAAAGCTTGCCACCATGCCTGCTGGCCTATCACGATTTGTTTTCACTTGGAAACTAGACAATCGTTATCAATCCTTTATAACGGTTTGAAAATGCTGGTCAATTCTCACAGCCCTGGCTTTGTTCGGCCAAGACTCTCGAAGAATATTATGCTCTTGTAAATCCGTCAATCATTGTGCATTGCATGCCGGCGAAACTGTTCAATGTTTGTGGAAACTGAATCGAATGTGTTGGACAGCGGGTCAGTGCTGGAGCGTGGGCCTCTTTCCTCTTGACACAAAACCACTACGGAGTTATCCACGCATGTTGGAGGGACCAAATGGAAACACATGCAAATGCTGCAAGAATTGAACACCCCGCCTCAAATCACCTTTTGAAGTCTATGAAAAAGGGTGATTTGCAATCCTATCAGTCCCATGGGTTTGGTAGCGGAGCGCTCATACGCATAAACAACTGTTCACAAAAGGATCCGAAACAATCCGAATGCTTTTAACCACCAGTTCTTTGAATACCGAAAAACCATGGACTTCGCGTGGTGACCACCATGCTGGGTAGTCCCAGGTCATATCTGGTTGACCTGGATACAATTCCATGAGGTGAACCTTGCAATACTCTTTGAGCATTGACTCTTCGAAAATCTGGACCTCCCTCACACGATTCGACTGTTCTGCTCGACGTCGCGGGAGGTACTTCCTGATCTCAGTGATGTTGTTCCAGTCCACACCAATTGGAGGAATCGGTCCAGGCTCATCATCTTTTGTTGGTTCAGGACGTGCTCCTGGTAACTCAAAAGTTTCTTGCAAAACACTGGGCTCTGGAAGCCTTTCTGCCTGATCCACATCCATAGCTGCATCTGATTCCTGCATCTCTTCTTCGCCACCTTCTTCTTCATAATCATCAAGTAGCGGGCCAGACCACCATCGGCTGTGTGCCAAAGTATTCTTCGCCGGACCATGCATCTACGGGATCTTCAGGAACTCTGAATTGGCGAAGTTCGTGCCTTCGGGATAAGTGATTTGAGTCTCTTGCGACACCACTCCATCGCCGCATTGAAAGGCAATGTAGAGCAAATTCTCTTGAAATAGTACCCGGCGATGAAACCTGCAAAGAAGAATGTGAGGGCAATTACCATCATGAACTCGAAGTTCTCGAAAAAGAACTCAACATAGCCGCATAGCCCTTTGCCACAACCGCGCTATGCTCAATCTCCTCAGGCCTCATGGCCTTTGCAACAGGCTGCAATGCCAAAAGGGTCATTGCTTTCACAAGAGGCGTAGAGATCTTTGGCTGGATCCGATCTGATGGTCTGCATCATGACTGACCTGACCACTTTCATGTTCTTGCCCGTTGACTTTCGCTGCATGTATTCGGTGAACTCCTGCTCACCAACTGCTTCATACTCCATGATGTCCTTGTTGAAGTGCACCATGCCCATGAGAAACATCAGGAAAAGACGTCTCTGTCGGCTCAGCTTCTTTGTTCCAAGATCTGACACATTCACGGGCGTTGCCACGGATTCGATGGTCATCAATCCATCTCGAACAGCTTTCTGCAGCCAAAGGAATTTCACATCCATATGCTTGATGCGTCCAACTCCAAGACGTTGAGTGAAGGCCCTTCCAAAAGTGGAATCAGTGATCACACCGATATCTGTCTCACGCTGGGTGAGGAAAGTCCAAAGGCGACCCATGTACAATGCTTCAGCTCTTGCTGAGGCTGATGCTAAGTACTCACTTTCGCATGAGGACAATGCGCTTTTCTGCGTCCTGCTCCAAGCTGTCACCAAACGGCCATTCACAAAGACCATACCAGATGAAACTGAATGCCTTCGCCGAAGCTGGATTTGTCACCTGCCCAATCAGTGTCGCTAACTTTCTCATTTGCGCAGGTGCTGTTCTCCTTGCAGTGAATCTCCTCCAACTTGCTGGTACTTGGAACCTGATAATGAAGAAGCAAACCATAGCTTAAAGTTCAACTCAGGTAGAGGAACACATGCTTCACGCCATCCAGTGCTAACTTTGTAGGCCGCAACATCCACTGTGAAAGGTTTCGAGCTGCATGCTGGGTGTCAACCCTGTCCTGGGAGAGATACAAAAGCGTACCCATGCTGGAGCGAAAGAGGTGCTTGTCCATGTCGAACAACCCTGGACCATCAAGGCTGTCATAGCCAATGTCTGGAGTCTGTTCTGGTTTCCTGTGCTCCATTCCATGAAGCTTGACAAGCTCTGAGATGTATTTCTCGTGCGGTGAAATGACCACGCCATGAGCAGTGCTTCTGTTCTCTCTCATGCGCCAGTCATAGACCATCTTGGTTGTCAAGACATTGCCCTGCTCAAGCTCTGCATTATTAAGGTTTCTCAGCGCTCCCATCTGCAGCAAGCGTTGGATTTCAGTGAATCCTGCCTCGATGTCTAACTTCTCCAACACCTCATCACTGACTGTGGGAGGTTTTCCTTCATCCAAACCTTCATCATCGTCATCCATGGAGGTTCTATATCCTCCATGTAACCCATGATCTCTTGCTCCCAGCAGTCATCATCGGTTGGTCCAAATTGGGCATTTGAAATGCTTCGGGCAAAGTGAGGAGGAAACAAATTGCTTGAGGTTGGGCTTGACTCAGGGCTCAGTCTCGGCATCGGCATCTTTGAAGAAGTTTCTGTCACTCGAGCATCATCCACAATAGTATCTGTTGCAGAGGGCTCATTCTCAGCCATTGCGCCAGAACTTGATTCACCTTGGCCACCATCATCACCACGGGCCACTTTTAAGGGCATGAAACTGCATCTTTCTGATCTGAATCTTCAGGAAGATTGCGGGCATACTCCATGACACCACGGGCATCATAGTCCACCACATCACCGCTTGGACCTGGATGAACATCAGCCACTGGCAGGGAAGTAACAGGAGATCCAATTTGGATGTCCTTCAGCAAGGCTTTGCGTCCAGTGGGTTGAAATGGCCTCTCCTTGATCATGAAAAGCCACACACTGCGCCAGATAGCATTGCCTCGAAGCAATCCTTGAGGTGTTGCCACCAAGTGTAAATCTTCAGCTTCAGCCTTTCCAAGCCAAACTCCTGGAACCCATTCTAGGCCATGCTTGCAGTTGAGGCCACGTTGATGAAGAAGAAGCACTGTCCCTCCAAAACGAGCCACACACCCTTTGTAAGTCCGTCCGAACACAAGCTCAAAGGGAGAAATCTTTGTAGTTGAGTGAGTGTGGAGGCGGTTCAATGTCCAAGCACCGTGAACATAGCTCCATGACACAGCCAGTTGGGTTGTTCTTTCTATTTGAGCTGTGCGTCCTTGTCTCCTGGGCGTCCATGAGTGAAATCCAAGTGCTGTCTCACCAGGGCAATCTTCTGAAGAAGATCCAACATAGTGGGCTCTGGGTCGGCCACAATGTCCAACCTATCCACATAGTTGAGCCACCGTGCCACATTTTCAGCTTGGCCTCGAAGATTAGACCCTTTGGTCTCCACAGGAAATGCTGAATTTTTTTTTGTTTGGTGGTCAAGTGCAACCAAAATCGCTGCAGCAGGAATACCTGGAGTCACCTTCCCATAGGCATAATCCAGTTGGATTGAGGGAATTTCTCGGCCTTCTTCTGAAACTGGTGCAACCTGCCTGACCATGTCCATCTTTGACTTGCAAGCAACACACCACCCACACCAGCTTCGAAAGGGGTGTGAGTATGTTCATGCAAGAGTCTCTCTTGCTGTGTTGGCTCACGAGGTTGAGCTTGCATCTGACGACCTGGATGTTGATCTTGTTGGCGATACATGCGGTTTGCATCTTGGAAAAGCTGTTGGTTTTCCAGCTGTTGAAGTGCTTGATTCAAACGGGCACACAAAGTTGCTTTTGAACCACCCTTGGAAATTCCAAGATAGTCAGCAGCTGCACGTAGCAATCCCATTGCACTGCTCCTACCAATAATAGTGCTGCCAACCGTCAAAGCATCACGAGTCTCAATGGTCCATTCAAACTTCTCAACATCTCCAAACAGTCCACGGCCAGCATCCATTTGCGCAAGTTCTTCTGGTTTGAGACCTTCTTGCATCTCCATTGGGACATTGGGTTCAGGTGCACACACAAAGTTTTCAGTGTCCACCAACGGTCCACCTGCTTGTACAACCTCTCCATCGCCAAGCGTCCCAAACATTGTGGGGAGCTCCTCCTTCTTGTGGAGAATGATCAAAACAAAAGCCTTGACACCCTGGCACTCCTCGATCTCGCTATGATCTCGCTGGCATATTTGAGCTGCGTGTAGTAGGGCACACTATGCTCCACAACTTCCCATTTGTAGTCACGACGCTGAATCATTGCTGTTCTCAAAGGCCAAGTGCTTGAAAACATCATGCTTGGGTCCATGAACTTTGTGGTGTCTGGCATGACAACGAATGGATTTCCAGTTTGGGTTGTCGACCAGACACGCCTGAAAATGCGAGTGAGCAAATCTTGCGTGGGTATGACAGTCTGAATGACCATGGGGAGCTCATGGTGGCAATTGGGCATGAGGAAGTGGGATGATCATCATCCGCCATGCTCACCACTCTGATGTGGGCGTAGAGCGCAAGGGAAGTCATCTTGAAGCAAAGAGGCACTTCACAACCTTTATCAGGTGCTACCAAATTGATGCCAACTTCAGCGTTGGATGGAGTCAGAGTCCAGCCTTTGTGCAACAACCGGCCAAGGTTGATGAGAGGTGACTAAACTGATGCCACGACAAAGTCATCCTCAATGATCACGAGATCAGCTCCATCTCCTTCACATTCCAACTGCGCTGATCTCCTTTCATATGTTTCAAGTCTGGCACCCTGGGCATCTTGCAAAACTGTTCTGCCCAGCTTCTTGCCCACACCTTTCTCACACATGGCTCGGGGCAGCAAACTGATATCTGCACCACTGCCAAAGACAATCAACTGAGGATCCTTCAACGGAACTGCGCGAATGTGGTACCTATCCACATCATCCTTCTTGTCAACCTGCAGCTGGTCGAAGTCATGACTGCAGTCACCACACCAACCATAGAGAGGATCCTTCAACCCGTCCATGTTGGGCTCGTCCATCTCATCACAGCTCTCCAAGCTGAAAACCTCATAGGCTATGTCAGTGACCATGCATGTTGAAAACCATTCTTCAACGGGGCTGGAAATTGGGGGTGTAGCAACCTCGTAAAGCTTCACCCTTCTGATGTTAGCTGCTGTCTGGTTCTCGTCGACCTGACTGACGTTGTTGTTACAACTGGGACACTCATTGCCCAAATGACCAGTCTGTCCACATATGCTGCAAGTGTTTGAACCAAAGCCCTTCCCTTGTGGGATTTGCCTTTGTTCTTGCCCTTCTGGTTGCCCTTCTTTCCTTTGCTTTTTCGTTTGTTCTTGCCGCCCTTGCCATTGCCATTGTTCTTGCCATCACAATAAGGAAGGCCAAACCAGCCACCTTTCTTGCCTTTCCAGGATTTTCCCTTGTTCTTGCCCTTGTAAATGCCCTTGGGATCAAATTGCACTTGATCCGCTTCCATCGGCATTGGGCCTTGGTGTGTGGTTGAGCTTGAACTTGGAGCTCCCTGCAAAGTCAGCAAGCCATCGAGGAAACTGTCACCTGACCACGATCTGGTGTTCCTGTCCAGAAGGATGAGCTTCTCCTTGAGCTTCACACAGCTGAAGTCATCGTCCATGATCATCTCAATATGCTTCCTGGTTGGTGCGTCAATGCACCTCAACACCGTTGAAACCGTGAAGTCATCAGGCACGTGTTTTCCTGATGCTGTTTCATATTGATCCAGCAAAGAGTCAAACTGTAGCAAGTTCTCCAACATAGATCTTTGGCCACTGCCACTGAGTGCAGGATGCTGCATTGCGGCTTGAACCAATTGCCAAAGCTCTGGGTCTTGCACGAGGGGATAGAGGCTCTTCATCTTGTGCCACACCTGGAAACCATCACGCGCTTCATTGCAAGAGCGCGCAATCTGTAGGGCTGGGCTACGAAGGTAGGAGGACAGGATGCTGTAGAGCTTGCACTCAGCTCTTTCACATGAGGCTCAGAAGTCTCCATGGGCTCAATCACATCAAGGTTTTCCACGTCCTTGATCAGCTCACCATTCCTGGAATCGCAGAAAACCAACCAGTTCAGGAACTGCTCACGCCGCAAGCTGTAGCGCACAGGATCGTCCACCTCGAAGGTGTCAGGAGGTCTGAGGACCTTCACACCATCACCAAACCTGGAAGAAGCTCCTTTGCCTTGTTGTTGAACCTCTCCAATCATCGAAGTTGCTGTAGCGGCAGCTTGAATCGCTGCATGGCTCAGCTCCATGATCCTTGTGAGAAGATCGTTTGCCTGCCGCGCATCCATCCCCACTGCCTCCATGCACAATGCCATAAAGATAAGGCCTTTCAGCCGCAGTTTCACATTCCACTTTTGCCTGAGTCCACCATGCCATTTGCGTCTGGTTTGTCCCGGGCCCAAGCGGCTTCTTGATCTCATTCTGACCTGCTTGTTCTTCATCACCATGCTGCACAAACATAGGAGAAATGTCATTCCAAGCACTGCTGTGGTTATAGGATATGCCAAAATCCATGCCGTGAGTGAAGACCACGAATGCAAATAGACGGAAATGTCACCATCAAAGAACTGGTGATAGAGCCCCACGTTGCCACAAGCAATGAGGCTCTCACAATCACTGCAAAGCCAACCATGACAAAAAAGGCGCCAATCCCCTCAGCAAAGTTGTTGGGGTTCCAAATCCCCACAGTGCTCACACTGGTGGTTCGAATCCACCTGTTTCCACAGCACATGCCATTTCTAGACCTTGAAGTGACGTTTTCAGCCATGCCTATGTCGGATCCATTCCCGCAGTTTACCCAGAAAGCGCAACTGCCATTCCATGCTCTGCCATCCTGAAACTTGAAGGGCTCCATCAGCTGGTGCTCCATGACTCATGACGTCGTAGGTCTTGTCCTGGTCGTACTTGAAGTTCACGTTCATGTCGATGCTGCTAGAGTCATTGGGGAGCACATGGTGAAATTTAAAGTTGTTCTCTTGCTCACCCATGCCATCGTTCCAGTTGCTGTCGTTTACATTGGGCTCATACGTCCGAATTTCGAACTGGTGGCAGCCCCCAACTTGAAGGGGTAGATCTGGTTGAAGCGCAGCTGCCATTGCGTTCACCATCAGCAGCGCTCCAAGCCACCTCCATGGCTCCGCTGCCATGTTGGACAGCGGGTCAGTGCTGGAACGTGGGCCTCTTTTCTCTTGACACATAAGCCACTGCGGAGTTGTCCACACATGTTGTATGGACCAAATGGAAACACATGCAAATGCCGCAAGAATTGCACAGAATGGCTCTCTACACGCAGTCATGCAAATGAAACTTGAAGCAGTGTCTTTTTTCAGCTATTAGTGTTTACGTCATTCCGTGTCACGCCTTTTCGTGCTCAATGGGCTCCTGAGGCTTTATCCAACCATACCTGAGTTGCCAACTTCCCAAGCTCCGTAGGTATAGCATCGGACAGGTCTGTGAATGATTTGGAAACCTGGCCACCTTGACGGTGAACCCAAAAGCGATAAGTTAGATCTAATTAGGAACAACTGTTGACTTGATTTGGGCTCAGAACTTCAGCTCTTCTCTTGAAAGTACATTGTCTTTTTAAATTGTGAATTTCAAGTTGCAAATCTGCGATCGGCACTTTAGTACCCACTTAGAACCCTCGTGCCAAATGAGCACCTGTGATAAGGGCAGTCAGCAGGCCACACAACGGAAACCTGGTACTACAAAGATCTACAAAGTGGCTCGCGAATATTAAACAGAGAAGGCTGTCAGAGGACCCAGTGGACCAAGCTCCTTCAGCTCCCTTCATGTTTCAGCTTGGTTACTTCCCCTTCCACTCCAAGACCTCTCCAATCATAGGAGTCTCTGAGACTCTTTCCTCAGGGCTAAACTGCGTCAATGTTCATTATTTGGTTCATGATTTTTCAGTGTGAACAGCGCTCACCATTCACGTAGACTTCACTCAAAACGTTTTGCGATAAACTGACACAAACTGCACTTACACGGCGTTGAGTCTTGTCACCGCCTGCGAGATGGTGTACCACACCACCAACAACACCAAATGACCCAGCAAAAGCCCGGCAACGGCCCGGCGACGCTGAGTCGCACACTCTTGGAAGAGTATGGCCTTTCCCTCGAGATGTATTCTTCCCCTTGCCCTTGCCCTTGCCTTTGCCCTTCATGCCTGAAAGCAAAGCGCTGGAATACCCATGTACTGTAAGAGCGAATAACAGGTTTAATAACAGGTTTAACAGGTACCCTACGGTACTCTAGATGACAGCGTCTAGCCAGGCATTCCCTTGGTCAAGTGCACGGATATTGGAAGCACATCAATCTGATGTCAACGGTTCTAGGGTGCATTTAAGCTATGAAAAATCGTCAATCACCCTTGCAGTCCGAAGATTCTATTCCCCGTAAAGACAGGAATTATCCTGTAGAAGGCGTGGATAGTAAATAGGCAAAAAGAACAAGTATGCGTTTATTTTGTACAATTTTGTCCATCATGCACGTACATGTTTAATGCTATGATTACGTAGTCCAGTACGCACTGATGACAAGTGATTATAAAATAAATCTACTTGAATGTACTCGACAGTACTATATGGCAACGCAACGCAATGCAACGCAATGCGGTGCAACGCAATGTAACCTGTGATTGGGCGACCGAATGAATGCACCAACAAACCACCAATAGAATGAGATAGTTGGTGAAACAACGAAAAAATAAATCAATGTTTGAATGTCTGCAGGTACGAATGTACATGTGTCCTGACCAGAACTTATACACAGGACCATGCCGCAGAGTGGCATTGCAGTGCAAAGTGTTTGGAGTTTAGTGAAGTGTTGTTAAGTAAACTGGGCCAATCGCTGATATTTTGGACTGATGACTTTATTTGTTCATCTTTGACTGTGGCAGATGTGTGCATGCGTAAAAATGCAATGTTTGTATTCATGTAGAAAATGTGTAAACAACATATTCATGACCGCTGTTGTGAAAATAACCAAATATACTATACTAATGGGAAAAATATATGAAAAGAAAAACACAAAAATGTGATTAAACAAAAACTAGTACTGCAAAACCTGTGGGACAAAAGAGACATAGCATAAGATAATACAATGTAGCACCATGAGAATTAATACAATATATAATTTACTAAAGTATGTGATTTGGCATGACGTGACATGATATAATATAGTATGACATGGTACAATATAAATTGGATAAAACAGGCTGTAATACAATATAATGCAACACCATTTGTTTTTATATAACACGCTACATTTGAATAGAATCCGCCGACCCCGGCCTTCGCCAAGGCTGGGGCGGCGCCTGGGACCACCGCAGGTGTGGAACTTTTCCGCGCACATAGCCCTCTCTCGTTAGGGCATTCGAGGCAGCTGCCACCACGCCCCCTGGCCGGCAGCCTTTGCTGTTCCAGGGTTGCAGCCTGCCCTTTGCCTGCACATCCCTCGCGGCAGCTGCCACCAAGCCCTCTGGCCGTCAGCGTTCCAGCATTGCAGCCTGCCCTTTGCCTGCACTGAGCCCAACACGCGCCACTGCCGCACGCAAAAGCCACCACAAGGCCACAGCAATGGCTCAAGGGCACCCGCACCCCACGGCCGCAGCAATGGCTTCTTATACGCGTTCAAGGCTGCCGTTTGCCAGGCCTCAAACCCTCCAAAACCCTCCAAACCCTCCAAAAGTCCGGCCAGCTCCGCAAGGAAAAGGTACCCCAACAAGCCCAACACGCGCCACTCCCGCACGCAAAAGCCACCACAAGGCCACAGCAATGGCTCAAAAGCCACCACAAGGCCACAGCAATGGCTCAAGAGCACCTGTGGCCGTCAGCGTTCCAGCATTGCAGCCTGCCCTTTGCCTGCACTGAGCCCTCTCTTGTTCCCCAACAAGCCCAACACGCGCCACTGCCGCACGCAAAAGCCACCACAAGGCCACAGCAATGGCTCAAGGGCACCCCACGGCCGCAGCAATGGCTTCTTATACGCGTTCAAGGCTGCCGTTTGCCAGGCCTCAAAGTTTGCCAGCCTTCAAACCCCTAAAACCCCTCAAACCCTCCGCGGCAGCTTCCACCAAGGTTGCAGCCTGCCCTTTGCCTGCACATCCCTCGCGGCAGCTTCTACCAAGCTCCTTGGCGGTCAGCGTTCCAGCATTGCAGCCTGCCTGCACATAGCCCTCTCTCGTTAGGGCATTCGAGGCAGCTGCCACCACGCCCTCTGGCCGGCAGCCTTTGCTGTTCCAGGGTTGCAGCCTGCCCTTTGCCTGCACATCCCTCGCGGCAGCTGCCACCAAGCCCTCTGGCCGTCAGCGTTCCAGCATTGCAGCCTGCCCTTTGCCTGCACTGAGCCCTCTCTTGTTCCCCAACAAGCCCAACACGCGCCACTGCCGCGCGCAAAAGCCACCACAAGGCCACAGCAATGGCTCAAGGGCACCCCACGGCCGCAGCAATGGCTTCTTATACGCGTTCAAGGCTGCCGTTTGCCAGGCCTCAAACGCTCCAAAACCCTCCAAACCCTCCACAAGTCCGGCCAGCTCCGCAAGGAAAAGGTACCCCAACAAGCCCGACACGCGCCACTCCCGCACGCAAAAGCCACCACAAGGCCACAGCAATGGCTTTGGAGAAGCCATTGCGCAGGGAAAAGGTACCCCAACAAGCCCAACACGCGCCACTCCCGCAGGCAAAAGCCACCACAAGGCCACAGCAATGGCTCAAGGGCACCCCCCGGCCGCAGCACTGGCTTCTTATAGGCGTTCAAGGCTGCCGTTTGCCAGGCCTCAAACCCTCCAAACCCTCCAAACCCTCCAAAAGTCCGCCCAGCTCCGCAGGGAAAAGGTACCCCAACAAGCCCAACACGCGCCACTCCCGCACGCAAAAGCCACCACAAGGCCACAGCAATGGCTGAAGGGCACCCCCCGGCCGCAGCAATGGCTTCTTATAGGCGTTCAAGGCTGCCGTTTGCCAGGCTTCAAACCCTCCAAACGCTCCAAAAGTCCGCCCAGCTCCGCAGGGAAAAGGTACCCCAACAAGCCCAACACGCGCCACTCCTTGCCACGCCCAACGCTGCAGGCAAAAGCCACCACAAGGACACAGCAATGGCTCAAGAGCACCCCACGGCCGCAGCAATGGCCTATTTTATAAGCGTTCAAGGCTGCCGTTTGCGAGGCTTCAAACCCTCCAAACCTTCCACCTCCTCCAAAAGTTTGCCCAACTCCGCAGGGAAAAGGTACCCCAACAAGCCCAACACGCGCCACGCCCGCAGGCAAAAGCCACCACAAGGCCACAGCAATGGCTCAAGGGCACGCCACGGCCGCAGCAATGGCTGCTTTTCGGCGTTTAAGGCTGCCGTTTGCCAGGCCTCAAACGCTCCAAACCCTCCAAATCCTCCACAAGTCCGCCCAACTCCGCAGGCAAAAGGTACCCCAACAAGCTCAACACGCGCCACGCCCGCAGGCAACAGCCACCACAAGGCCACAGCAATGGCTGAAGGGCACCCCCCGGCCGCAGCAATGGCTTCTTATAGGCTTTCAAGGCTGCCGTTTGCCAAGCCTCAAACCCTCCAAACGCTCCAACAATCCGCCCAGCTCCGCAGGGCAAAGGTACCCCAACAAGCCCAACACGCGCCACTCCCGCACGCAAACGCCGCCACAAGGCCACAGCAATGGCTCAAGGGCACCCCACGGCCGCAGCAATGGCTGCTTATAGGCGTTTAAGGCTGCCGTTTGCCAGGCCTCAAACGCTCCACACCCTCCAAAAGTCCGCCCAGCTCCGCAGGGACAAGGTACCCCAACAAGCCCAACACGCGCCACTCCCGCACGCACAAGCCACCACAAGGCCACAGCAATGGCTGAAGGGCACCCCCCAGCCGCAGCAATGGCTTCTTATAGGCTTTCGAGGCTGCCGTTTGCCAAGCCTCAAACCCTCCAAACGCTCCAACAGTCCGCCCAGCTCCGCAGGGCAAAGGTACCCCAACAAGCCCAACACGCGCCACTCCCGCACGCAAAAGCCACCACAAGGCCACAGCAATGGCTGAAGGGCACCCCCCGGCCGCAGCAATGGCTATAAGGGCCTCTTATAGGCGTTCAAGGCTGCCGTTTGCCAGGCCTCAAGCGCTCCACACCCTCCAAAAGTCCGCCCAGCTTGGCAAAAGCCACCACAAGGCTACAGCAATGGCGCAGCAATAGCTTCTTATAGGCGTTCAACGTCTGTTTGCGAGGCCTCAAACCCTCCAAACCCTCCAAATGCTCCAAAAGTCGAAGTACCCCAACAAGCCCAACACCGCCACGCCCGCACACAAAAGCCACCACAAAGCCACAGCAATGGCTCCAGGGCACCCCGCGGCCGCAGCAATGGCTTCTTCTGGGCGTTCAATGCTGCCGTTTGCGAGGCTTCAAACCCTCCAAACGCCTCAAATGCTTCAAAAGGCTCTTGCCACGCCCAACTCCGCACGCAAACGTAACGGGGTTGGTTGCTCCTAGGGGGGGTCCAGCCCCTGAAATAGTAGACCCCAGTGGCTGTTTTCCAGAGGGGCCTGACCCCCCCATACCCCTTTTGAGCATTTCTGAATGGATAAAATCTAGGGGCCCAAGTCTAGCATTCGTAAACCAAACATTTTTGCTAACACTCAACTTGGACAAAGGAACCAATACTTTGGAGCATTTTGGACGTTCAAAAATGATCAAAGGTCAGGCCCCTCAAAATATTTTGGGCATGTTGTGAATATTTAGGACATACATGTTTTATCTGTGAATCTTATGAAACCATGGACCTCCTGGATTTTAGCCATCGATTTTTTCTGCATGCCTCAGATAAGCTGGCCACTTTGAAAGGTTTTCAACGGAGATAAAGTTGATAAACATGTCATAACTATCTTCCCAAGAACACAATTTCTGCGCACCTTTAACGCCAGTTTTCTTAGAGAGATTCATCTATCAAGGTTAGCGGGTACAGATGTTATTTTCAGGCTTACCCTCCAAGTTTCAAGAGCAAAGATTGGACAAGGCGAGGTGTTGGTTTCCAGGATTTGGTAGCCTTTTTTGGAATCAATTTCAGCGTGTCCTTGATGTGCAGGAGACTTTGTTCTGGATTTACTTTTAACAAATATGATAAAGGTAAACATTTCAGAACTGTCCCAAGTAAATAAACTTAGTGCAAGTTTTTTGACGCCAATTTTGCAGAGAGGTTGATATCTCAAGGTTGGGCACACAGGTTTTATTTGCTGGAACTGAAGATGGACAGGGTGAGATGCTGGTATCCAGGATTTGGTTGCGTGCTTTTTGAGATCAATTTCAATATTTGTCCTTGATGTGAAAGTTCAACAAAGAATGACGTTCAAAAGAGATAATATTGACAGGGTTTCCGTGGCACGAAAGCTGATAAACATGCCACACGTTTCCCAAGAAAAAAAATGTGCACCTTTGGTTGATGCCTGTTTTGCAGAGGGGATCATCCGTCAAGGTTGGGGACATGGATTTTACTTCTTCTTGGTTTTTTCCTTCAAGCTTCGCCCCGCTAGGTCGAAGCAGCTATCCGGGAACAGAAGAAGCACAGGATTTGGCAGCCTTTTTGTTTGGGTCAAATTCAATATTTTCATCTCAAAGTTCAAAAACAATAAAGTTTCAAGGTGAGGAAATTTGTAACGGTGAGTTTGATAAACATGCCAGCAATGCTCAGCACAATAAATTTAATACACCTTTGTTACAGTTTGATGCCAGTTTTGCAGTGGAATTCATCAATCAAGGTTGTTTTTTGTTCCCTTTCCAATCCAAGGTGTAGGTTGGACCTAAACTGAAGGGGGCGGCATCTGAAAATAAAATAGACACCAAGCCACAAGTAAGATATAAAAAAAATCAAAGGCCCAACCTTCATAACATCAAAAGGCCTAACCTCAAGTTGGGATCAGATAAAATCCAAGGGTCTCGCCCCTCTTGAATCCTCTTTGGAATCGAATGCCCTTGAGGGGCCCTGGGGGGGCCCTGGGGGGGTCGGAGCCCTTGGAATTTATCTCACACATAGGGCCACGATAAAATCTAGCAAGTGTGCTGCTAAAATCTGGGGCCCAATCTTCAAATTTACTGAAAAAACTAAAACATATATTCTGCACCTCAGGGGCTGGAGCTCCTAAATCTCGTTGGAACTGCAATCAAAGTAGGTTGGAGCTAAAATCAAGGGGCTGAACCTTTGAAAATATAAGATAGGTACCAAATCTCAAGTAGGATGAAAATAAAA